>DF239939.1:0-130932 GCA_000507305.1 Breviolum minutum Mf 1.05b.01 | reverse complement strand
GTGGTCGCTTGTGACCCTACCTATCTGTGTAGGTAGGGTCGCAAGTGACCGGGCAGGGTTTTCCCTAGTAGTGGTGGGTAGGGTCGCAAGTGACCAGGTGTAGTTTTGTGTGGCAGGCGCAGTAAAAAGAGGTAGGGTCGCAAGTGACCCTGTTTTTGGTTTTAAGGGGGTAGGGTCGCAAGTGACCCATAGGTAGGGTCGCAAGTGACCCCCGTACCCCCAAAAAACAACCTTTAAATACCAAGATGTTATTTGCCTAAGAATCCAGGTTTGCCTCCCAAAAAATCGTAGGATTGTTGGTGGATCGAAAAATCCCATCCCAATGACGTCATAGGAATATATGGGAAATCCGGGATTCTTAGAACATGGATTCGTGGATTCTTAGGGTTTTCAGTGATTCTTTTCATACTAAACGAAGGGGGGATTGCCGATTGCCTCGCGTGTGATATCGGGATGTGGCGTACGTAACTTTCTTCAAAAACAACCAAAAAAATCACATCTCCGCTGCTGGAAGCCAACCCAAAAAAAGGGGAGGAAATTTCATGATTGCAGACGGAAGGGACTGGGCTGTGCATAGTGATGAGTGTCCATGGTACTTTGTAACTGGATCATTTCACCCCTTTTTAAGTAGGTTGGATACGTCCCGTATAAATAGGTGAAATGAAACCGACTTACAAACTATCTAGGATCGATTCCATGGACACCCTAGTACCTTCTGCCAGCGAACGATTTGATTTCCAGCCGAATTTTTGTGGGTTGGGATACTTTCCCGAAAAACATCCACTGCTGGCCTTGATTTCTTGGGTGAAACTTGAGCCACGAAAAAAACCCGTTATTACTGGTTGGTTAATAGGGATTTTTATGATTTATAATGGTGTATTATAATCCCTATATACATGGGTAGTATGTCATCCCCTATATAACCCAATCAACCAGTGCCCCTTTTTTCATTGCTCACTTGGAAACAAAACTGTTGGATTCCCATTTCCATATTATCGTCTTTACTATCGAAGGAATTGGTGGACAATGATTTTAAGCTCGGCTGCCACGATAAAAAAATGATGAGTCAGGGAAAGGTTCCCAGTTCCAAAAGATAGCTGGTAAAAAAACGGTTCTTTGTACCATAGCATTTCAAGATTTGGTACTCAGAATGGTCCTAAACTTGACAAGCTTTTTTAATTACCTTGTGTGGAAGGTTACCAAACTTTGGCGGCAGTGTTTTTATCAAGATTCATGGGAGTGCATATTTGAAAAATGAAGCCTGGTTGATGGAAAGGTAATTTGAATTACTCACGTTTAATCAATTCAATCAATAGCTTCATTCAATGATTGCACCCCCAAAATCCCAACTACTTTGATTATTGAACAAAATCTTTGGTGGTATTGTTGGTCCGGTAAACTCACCAGTTGATATGGAGTAAATATCCGATGTCTTTAAAGGGTTTCACAGATCACAGGTGGTTTTCTCGCCGGATTTTGAAAAAAAGGGCCACATCTACCACCCAAAAAAAAAAACAAAAAATCAACTAGTTTGATTGAACAAATGTACTTTGATGCTAGTTTTCTCCAACCCTGGGCGGGAAAGATTCGACGCCATGTTGGGTCTGGCGGAGGATGGGCTCCCATGACGGGTCCACGGATACGTGGTTAATAACCGGTGATTGTACGTCCCCAAGACCTGGGGTTACGGGACCCCTTCCAAATGGCCTAAATGCTTATAAATGATTAGAGGTTACTAACTACTTACCATACCTGGGATGATCCTCCAAGCGTGTTTTTTTCAAATGAAGTTCTGAATCTACCACCTATAATCAAACTCAACTTCCAATCTTGTGAGTAAACTCAATGTTGAAATGATGAGCCACGAATGTGATTTAAAATTTAAATAGATGAAAACATCACATTCGAAGCCGGATGGTTGATTTATTCCCCCCAATAGTGAGCCTGATTTTTTAACTTCCAAGCATGCGATAAATTTTACCTTCAACAGTTCATATCATGGAAATCTAAGGGCGACTGGTTCTTGGAGGATCATCCCAGCTGGTAAGTGGTCAACAACCCTGCTTAGTAAGTCCCCTGTGGGGTTGTTTCCCTTCCAAATGGCCTTTTTGTGGTTCATATTTGGGGTTAATCTTACCTACTTACGATACCTGGGATGATCCTCCAAGTAGGGTCTAAACTCTAAACTCTGTCCATTTTATCGGGGATACACTCATCAACCCAATCTATATACCCAAGGCCTTATTTCTTTGGGGTAGTTGGCAACCTTAAGATTTCTGATCAACATTGCCAAGGTATGATGGGCCCTCAGCAGAATTGTTGGGTTCTTTCAAGACCTGGTGTGAAGATAACTTCGGTGCCTTTGCTTGACAGACATGTTTGAAAAAAAGGATGTGAAAATCATTGGTTTTTTAAATAGATGTCGATCTACCTGGCACCCTAAACAACCATTTTTGTTGTAAAGATTTGGTTCATCAGCCAACTGAAACAACCATTAAAAAATGGATGTTTAGGGTACCAGGTATGAATCTTATTCTGTTGGTGCCTTCTAAGATAGAAGGGAAACCAGGGTGCATTGCGCATTGCGCTTACACTGACGGTGTCCTTGAGAAAGACTTAATTACACCGCGCTTACACCGGGTTTGCCAAGATGGATATCTATGTTTTATTGGAATTATTGGAATATTTAATAATGATACGCGGCGATTATATATTATATATATGACAACATTGATATATTTTAAATGTAATAGATATATTTGGCTGAAATATTTGGCATATTTGTGAGCAATGTCACTAGACTGAAGCTCATCCCCCCAAAAAAGGGCTTGTGACTTGTGAATAATTATATAGTATGGAAATAACTTCAAGAAATTAGCCGACCTTCTTTCGACCACAAAGAGATCGTCCCAATTTCAACTAGCGGTTGACGAGAGTAAGCATTGATGATTTTTTGCGAAGAAACCTTCCTCCTTGAAACCAATAGACATACTGTTGATGGTTCAGAAATCCGGCTAACCACCTGGGATGTAGAAAAACATTGTAAAATAATTATAATGAATCATGTTCCATATCAATAGTGGGAAAAACTACCAACCTCAACTGGTTATACCCGGATTTCTGAACCATCAACAGCACCTGAACAATGGAAAGGAACACACTGTCTGTTTTGTTTTTCTCCTTGAATGGATGGGCTTCTTTGTTACAAACCTGTTCTTCTTTCAGTGAGTGTATAGGATCCATTTGGTCCTGGGCAAATTATAGCGACCAAACCTCCGAGGTCACCCGTTTAGGATCAGGGAATCTCCGAAAAAAGTGCCCTTTCATTCAGGTTTAAGGAAGTATAGTATAATTTGCCCAGATTTGGTCGTAAAAAATGGGCAGTTGAACAAGGTCCGGTCCATCCTAAATCATAGGACCACACAGAGCGAAATGAAGGTGCTCGCGACGTGACATTAGTGAATACTTGGAGGATTAATCCCAGTTGGTAGGTAGTTAGTAATCCGTATTTAACAAGCCATTTAGACTATTTGGAAGGGGAACAAGACTTACCAATCATGGTGATGAACTACTTAATATCTGGGATGATCCTCCAAGTAGTTTTTACTGGACCTCCGTTAATCTCTAGTCCAATCCGGATGGTGACACCTCTGAAAACGAACGGCTGGATACCCAACATGATGGGCCTTGGAAATGGTCCCTCTGTTTGGATAAATCAGTCGACTTCAATGGTGCTCCCCTGCCGGGAACTAACATATCCCACGGGAGAAGGAAGAATCGTCTTCAAAATGCCTTTTGAAAGAAGATAAAATTTCAGGAGGGTACATTCTAACAAGAATCCTACTATTTTTTTTGCAAAGACGCGCAAGATCAATCAGTTTTCAAGGTTTATAAATACATCATCTCCCACCTGCTGGTAAAAGAATCATCCAACCCTTTTTCGGGGGAGCCCGGTGGGAAGGTTCGGTGCATCGCGCTTTCAACGTCTTGGACCATGTGTCTTGGAGGAACGGGCGGCATTGAAAAACAACTACCGTTTATACCCGTGACACTACCCTGGAAACGATCACATATCCCCTGTCAATGGTACTTTTGAAGATGCTTTTCCTCTTCCCTAGTTCCTTGGAGGGTAATTGATGGAACCTGAAAATGATGGGTTTCCAACAGACATCTCCTTTTCCACAAATCCATTTCCAGGTTTCAACAGCCTAGAAAAGTGCTAATTTCTTGGGAGGATGTGACAGGTTCTCAGCTATCAAATGGATGATGGAAAATTTCCTCCAGTATCCATTAAGGATGGCAGTGGCACCATCTCTTTGCCAGAGTTGCGGCGTGCCTGTCAAAAGAGGCATATCTTGGGAGGGAGTGGATGGATGGGGCATCGATGGATTGGGCATTGATGGCTGGAAACGAAGTCGATATCTTGAAATGTTCATCACAAGAAATCCTGAAAAAAACAGCCTGACAAACCGTTGGGATTTTTGGAGGAGATGATCCAATTGGACTAGTAAATGGGTGGTTCAAACTTCCCAAGTCCTAAACAAAAATTCAGATCTACTCCTGATGGTGGGTAGATCTAACTGATTCACCAAAAACGAGCCCCTGAGCTGTAACCAATTCACCCTGGTTATTGGCAAAAAAAAACTACCCAGTTCTCTATATGGCTTAAAATAAGCCATGAAATCAGGACCTGATCATGAACCAACCAGTATTTCATGGAATCCCTACTAATTAAAAATGGGTGTTATAACTTATAACCCCTATATGAATAGGCCTTAGAAACGGGTATATAACTCGTTTTTTTTTTAAACACCCCTATAAATGGAGACACTTTCATCACCGTACCTGGCGTTTTTCTGGCAGATCCTGGCGCGGCGATGTGCCGATGCTCTTTCGCTGTCTGGATGTGGAGGCCTTAAACCGCTGCGCATGGTCACAGGTATTGGGAGGAAGGACTCTTCCAGGGCCTAACATGGAGATCGTTGGAAAATCACCATTCTTAATAGGATTTACATCTTCAAATGGTTGGTTGGTTTTTCCGCAGTGTACATGCCTTTTGCCTCCTGAAATTCTGTTTCCTCGGAAGTCCGGAGAACATAAATTCAATGGTCATTCTGAACAAAACATTGTTTTTTTACTAAGGATTTGTTTCATTAACAATTCCAGGGGACTGTTATTTTAATAATTATTTCAATGGTTGGCTGACTTATATAGGGGTTACTAACTCCGGCGGAGATTCTATATCATAGGAACCCGGCTGGGGAAAATTCGCAAAATGAGATGTATGACTGTATGACTCCTATCAAGGAAGAAGCTGGATTTTCAGCTAGCTATGTCAGTCTATTAGAGGGCGTGCTGGGATCCACAAGGAAAAAGATACCCCCCAAAATAATAGCCATGTTTGAAGCCGGAGATACATTTTCCAAAGCTACCATGAATTTTGGTATCTAATTTTAAGTTTCCCGGATGTAAGGATCACGTTCCAAAAATCATTTTTCAGGGGGCATTATGTATGTTAAACTTCTTGAGTGGTATGATGGTCGCTGAAAAATTTCCCAGAATGGCTTGCAATTAACATGGTGTTCAAGGAGCATTTCCAGCAACGTTTTGTTGGAAGACGATTGAAGGGTGAGAGTGACCCATATTCCTCTTTTCAGCTTTCTATATTCGGGACACCAAGACATGACCTACGTATATCACCAGGATTACTTATGGGCGATCCGCGTATTTCAACGCACCCAGTCCAACAGTTTTGTTTTTTGCACCTCGGCTTCCAGGGTGATGCAGATCATGCCCGGCTATCCTTGGACGAAATCGGTTTTTTGGACAACTGGGAGGCGGGGATCCGTTTTTTTCACAAAAACCCGGGGAAATTCTAGCGTCCATTCCCCAAATTCTGATAAGGATTTCCGTCCTAAAAGGTGGAATGACCATTCCCCACATAAGAAGTTTGACCCTGGCAAACACTTGGAGGATGGGCTCCCAGGTATCCTAAGTAGTTAGGATAACCCCTATATTTATAAGCCATAAATTTTGGATAATTTTGGCCATTTGGAGGGGGTCCCACGTGGCCCCAGGAATTGGGGAGGAAATTACGATCACCACATGGTTATTAAACCATTTACGATACCTGGGATCATCCTCCACGCAAACAAGGTGGGCCTTGAAGTGCTTAACCCACAGGTTCCATGTATGGTGTATATATGGGTGCGCCTTGCCATCCCAAGGGTACCTTGCCATTTTCCCTATGATCCCAAAAGCCACTGCTCACTTGGTGATCCTTGCCCTTCAGGTCCCTTCGGAGGACGAGCCTGAAGTCAATGGAGCTGAGGTCGTCAGGAAGGCGTCTCGGATTTTTCCCTCAGGGAGTGTGGGGTGCTGCAAAAAGGTGGTGAAGATTCGTTAAGGTATATAATTTGTTTGTTTGTGTCAACTTAGACAGTAGCATTTAAGATGTATCTACCTGAATCCTCCAAGGGTGTGAAATATGAGCCCCAAAAAACACACACCAAAAACAGACCAAACTTTGAAGTCTGAAATTTGAATATTTTCTTTTACGGGTTCATGATTGAGTATTGCGATCATTTAGAAGATATTGGATCAAACTTGACAGTTTGTTACAGTTTTTAGAGCATAAGATTGTCAGGCACAAAGAGCTGATTTGCTGGTAAGACTATTTTCGCAAAGTGTGTCATGTATTACCTGGGCAAATTATAGCACCAAATAGTGGTTTAGGATCAGGGAATCCCCCCAAAATCCCCGAAAAATTCAGGTTTAGGAATTATACTAATTTTGCCCAGATGTATTGTCAATAGTCCATCACCGACTTGTGCTTTGTTCATTGTTTACTTCCGTATTTATGATTTGTTTATCCCTTGAGAGCAACAGTTTTAGGCTTGTAGCACAACCAACAAGTGTAGTCCAACGTTGGGGTGTCCCCCCAGCAAGAGTCAAGGGATGTCGAGTAAAAGAGATCCCCGAGCCCAGTATATCCACAACAGCAAGAACAACAGCAACAACCACACTACTTCTACTTGTACTTCTACTTGTACTTCTACTTGTACCTCTACTCATCTACTCATCTACTCCTACTTCTACTTGTACTTCTACTTGTACTTCTACTACTACCACTTCTACTTCTACTTCTACTACTACTACTACTACTACTATTACTACTACTACTACTGCTACTACTACTACTTCTTCTACTACTACTACTACTACTACTACAACAACTACTACTACTACTACGACTACTACTACTACTACTACTACTACTACTTCTACTTCTACTTCTACTTCTACTACTTCTACTGCTGCTACCCTGACTACTGCTACTGTTACAGCTGCCAAAACTCTCTCAACTCCATATTTACGACAACAACAACTACTACATACTGTCCCCTTGTTGTTTAGGGTATATAGCATTTAGTCCTAGCCAGTTTTATGGGGATTATAGTTAACCATTGTTAGGATCCCGTCATTAACCAACCAGGATTCAAGAGAGACTTCCCTCACTTGGAGAACGGTTCTTGCTGTGTCTGGGGGTCTCCCAAGGCTGCATCTCAAACCTGGGGGCGTCTCAACGTGGGTAACCCTTCGAAACTAGTATTTGCCCGATGAACCAAATTTGGTCCGATAGAAACCTGGAACCTGTTTGTCTTTTAGTTTGAGGTTTAAAACCCTCCAAAAGAAGGCCCAAACTCCATTCAAAACAAGGGTCATGTTCCAGGAATACAGACTTTTGAAAGTAGCTTTTTCAGAAACTAACCTGAAGTGAAACTAATGCAGGTTCATGTCTTCATTTTTAGTTTGTATACCCTCTTTATTAAACAATGTCCCGTTCCCATAGGATTTGTGGGACTGGTATACTAATGTAAAATTTACCTACATTTTTGGTGGATATTTTTGGTAAGCCTTTGGAAATACTGTTGATGGAAGAAATCCTGCACCACCTGGTATGTATGAAACCTTTCAAATAGTGGGAAAAACTACCAAACAAACATTTCACATGTTTCCGCTACTTGGAGGATCATCCCACTTAGTAAGTGGTTAATAATTAATAACCATATGGTGATCGTAAGTCCCCAATTCCTGGTGTTATTTTTCTTCCACATGGGGTGTATGGCACGCTTTATGGGTCACAGCGGCAGCGGCCAGAGAATTCCTCTTCTTCGAGTCGTCCCATATCAGATTCAGAGTCCATATTTTATGAACCACCGAAATTGAAACTACCAGGGTCTCGGACGGCTACACCAGTGCAGCCAGTGCCGATTATGCCGAAGCAACTAGGTTATGGACCGATGAGTACAAATTTATTATTGGTCCCTCTTCCGGCTTCAAAGCTGATACCGGATCCAAAGCCGACAAGGTCTTCAAAGCTGACAATGGCTCCAAAGCCGTCAACAAAGAAGTTGGAAATATGAAAAAGGAACATGGCTCATAAATAGGGCTTACCCTTATTGGACCCCAAAACCAAGAAACAAATGAAGCTTTTAAACTCCCAATATATGGGTTATAACAGTTATAACCCGAAAAAAATGAAGGTTTTGAGTTCCCATGGTACCAACTACTTACGATACCTGGGATGATCCTCCAAGGTCCCCAACCGCCAGGCCGCCCGCGGCAGCTCAGCCCGACCCCCGCGGCCGGAGCTGCGGTCGCACTCGCAGCCGGCGGTGGAGAGGTCGGGGAATTTTTTTTGGACGGAAGGTGATGCTTGGATGTCCGGTTGGAAGGTAGGATCAATGGTTAGGAATTAAATGGGTTGTACTTATAAATGGGGTAGATTAGGGATATAACCCATTTACTCACCTTAGAAATTGGGTAGATTAGTGATATAACCCATTGATCCTAACCTTTGATCCTAACTTCCGTCCCGGGACATCCAAGTGGACATCCGACTAGAACTTCAGGTGTAGTAAGTTACAGACATATGATTTGTGCAGAAATAGGTCGGATGTGAACTGGCCGAGCACAAGTATAACGGTTCTTACTTGGCCAATGCTTAAACTTTAAAACCTTTTTGGGATTGCTAATATTTAGTAGGGAAATTAAAGTTCAAACTTTTATTTCAGGGTCCATTGGCTAAGTGAGGGTGTATACTTTTTACATGTTTAAACTTTATTGAAAAATGAGCTCAATGAATACCACAATCGTCCCCTGGATCCTATGGGACATTTTTTTTATAAACCACAGGGCAAAGAACCCTTCCAAATTGCTTCAACATTCGATCGCATTATTGAAAATGTGGTTGATTTTATTTGATTTGCCAATGTTTCCTCAAAAAAGAAAAATTTGATGACCTCTTATCTATATTCTATATGCTCTCCAATTTTTCAATTTGCTTTTTATTCCCCAACAGCGTCAGCTTTGGGGTCTTCAGCCATAGTAGAGGTCTTGGGCAAACTGACATGTTTGTCAACTTGGGTTCTTTGTGGCAAATGGCTTTTGTCTCTTTGAAAACTTTCTTTGCAGGGTACCCCCAACTGTTCTCTACATTTGTCTACCAGTCTCCTCAAATCTGTGTTGTGATTTTACCAGTAGAAATTAACAAAAAACAAATTAACTTTGTGAAATATACCGTATGAATTTGGGTCGGTTGTTTAATAGCAAAAAATGTCCCCAAAAACGGCGTTTCTTACCCACAGGACGACGACGACCTCGAATTTGGGATCCGATCGCGCATCGGAAAGCTCGGCGAAGCAAAAACTGCTGCTATTAAGTGGCTCGGGCGGGGAGCAGTCAGCAGATGTTTTTTGTGTTAGTTGGTATAATTGATTGAGTTGGTTGATGATGTTCTTTCGGTTTGGGGAAAGAGTGTGAAATTGAAAGCAACATATATACCTCCGTTTGGGTGTCCAGTTTCAGCCCAAAAGCGCCTGTTTTGGCGTGTTTTTGGGGCTCAAATTTCGCAGGTACCTAAAATTGAGGTACTGAACCTTATAAGGCTACTTTTTGGGGTGGGTCTCTCCTTACATAAGCCTTACATACAGCTTATAGGTGAGGACTTCTCCATTTCAGGTACCTGAAATGTTTGGTGATATGTCGATCTGCAGTTCACCTTGTGTGAAAGGGCTAATATGGGGTAACTGGAACGCTGTTGTTGTGAAACTAAAGTTTTTTTTTGCCTTTTTGCCGCAGAGAAAAGTTTAACTCAACAAGAAAGACCAGACATCTTAAGATTTATCTATTTGGTGGTTTTTATACGGATTACACCCCTGAAGATTAACATGGAACATAATCATGGAGGTTTGGAAGATCATTTTCCTTTCTAAATGGGTGTTTTGTAGGTTCCATGTTAATCTTCCAGGGTGTATACCACGGGATTCATTCAGCATCTTGAACCACCATTTGCCAACAATATGTTTGAAACTTTTTTGAAGAAGCAAATCCAAGCAATGACACGGACGAATTGAGCAATGAAAAAAGGGCCCCTGGTTGGTTGGGTTTTATAGGGGATGACATACTACCCAGATTATAATAAACCATTATAAGGATCCCTATTAACCAACCAGTATAATGGAAAGTAGTAAGGGTTTTTTTCGTGGCTCAGTTGATCCTCATTCATAGAACTCTAAACTGTTACAGAGCCAAAATGAACATACAATTTTTTGGTTGTGATATGCATAGACATTTGCACCCCTTTTTTTTTAAAGTACTGTAAATGGAAAGGGTATGTCTCAAAATAAACCAAAAGATAGCTAGCAATTCACTACTAGAATCATTTCGATTCAACCATTTTCATGGGATTTTTTTGGGGAGATCTTGATTTTGGGACACACTCAGATTTTTATGGTAATCGAAGGGTACCCCCCTCCATCAACCATTGGTTTCCCTCAAAAAAAATCCTCTATATAAGGCCGCATTTCCTTGGGTTGGGGGTGGCAAAACTGGGGGGTTACTTGGAGCATCATCTCATTTAGTATGTAGTTAGTAACCGTAGTAACCCCCATTTATGAGCCATTCACGCCATTTGGAAAGGGAACAACTCGCTCCTTAATGGACAAAAACAATCCCCATGGTTCCAAACCCCTCTGACATCGAGGTCCTGACGAGCCCAAACCAAGACGGGAGAAGCCACAGAAGGTGTGCTTTTTTTTTACAAAATGGACGGTTGGGAACTTACAGTTTCTATTGTGATTTATGGGATTTACTTTGGGATTTATGGGATTTTTGGGATTTACTTTGGGATTTATGGGATTTACTTTGGGATTTATGGGATTTACTTTGGGATTTATGGGATTTACTTTGGGATTTATGGGATTTACTTTGGGATTTATGGGATTTACTTGGGATTTATGGGATTTACTTGGGATTTATGGGATTTATGGGATTTACTTTGGGATTTATGGGATTTACTTGGGATTTATGAGATGAAACTAACAGCAAAAGCACCTGAAAAAGATGGTTGGAATACTTTCTCGTTTCCTGTTGGGGGCAATTTCGGCCTATTTTGAAATGCAAAATGGCTGTTAAGTTTCAGGGGGTTTCATTTTGCCCTGGAAAATGAACGGCTTTTATTGAACCCACAGTCAGTCATGGAGGTTTAGTTTGGTCCAGATGAAATTTTCCTTTCGAATTGGGTGATGTTCAAGTTCCAGGCAGCAAAATCTTCAAGGTGTGTTGTGTGATCTCACAGGATTCATGCGACTGGTATAATATCTGCCCAAATTTCTAGCAAATCTCACACGACGTCACAATAGAATTACGACGACCTAAGTTTCTGAATTAATGGGATGATGTGGGATGATATTATTAATATGTACCTATGTCAATGTTTGATTGATGTTGTTTTTTAATGTTAAATCAATGTAGGTCGACCTATACCACAATTACATGATTCCTTCGGACTTCGGAATTGGTCAAACTTGGAGACTTTTTAATGGCATCGCGATGTCCAAGGGATAGCAGGGTGGTGATTCACCAAATGGCTGGCGTTTTTCTGAGGTTTAGCATCTCTTAACCAACTAGGATTCCTAGGATTTCAGGGTCATTTTTTTGGAAGGTCAAATTTTTAGAGATGGTGGGGATTTCGCGGCTGTTTTTACCCGGTAAGACATCTAAACACTTCCTGAGAAGATACGTGGACCCCCCCCTACCTAAAACACCAAACCACAGGAGGTATGACTGGATGTCCGGAGCAAAAAACCTGGGTGGTGGTTTCCAATATTCTTCTAGGTGGTGGTTTCAAATATCTTTTATTTTCACCCCTATTTGGGGAAGATTTCCATTTTGACTAATATGTTTCAAAAGGGTTGAAACCACCAACTAGTCTTATCTTCTCCCAACTGGAGGAAATGTTCCACTTTGACGACTGCGCATATTTTTTCAGATGGGTGGTAAAAAACCACCAACTACTAGTCTACAACCATCAACTCATCATAGCCTTCAAGGGATTAATGAACCACCTAATAATCCCCTAAGAATCCCCCTTTTTTTAGAAATCAAAAATTGGAAACCAAACAACCATTCATTCAGATGGATGGTGATGACTCAGAATTGCCCCCTAATAATCCCCTTAATTATCAGGCCAACAAATGACCCAACTTGATCCCCCAAATGGCTGAAGTTCAAGGTATGTCCCGAAAAATGCTGGTGAAAAGAGAAGGGACATTTTCCCTCAAAATGCACGAAACATTTATATAGGTTTAGGAAGGATAACTGGGTGATGACAACTCAAAGATTTGTTTTCAAGTTCACCCCGGAAATTGGGGAAGATGAACCCATTTGGGAGAGTATTTTTGGAACTTTTTCCAAGCATCAAACAAGCACAAATCCAAGGTAAGGGCTTGATCCATTCCGATCTGAAAATTGAACCCTCTGATGTCTGGAAACGCCACTTTAGGGCTCACAAGACTTACCTCGCCCGAAAACTAACATGACAATGGAAAAATAACCATGAATGAAGAATATGAAAATGAAGACGTATCTATACTATCAAAAATGGTCAATTTTTCCAATGTCAATGTCATGTCATGTTAACTCATGGGTGTTTTTTGGGTCAGGATTTTTATATGACTATGTTTCAACCGGACCAGTTGGCTCGGGTTTTTCCTCAGTGTTTCACCGTGAGGATCCACGGCAAGAGCACGAAGAATGGGTGCAGCAGAGGGAACAAGATGCACAGCGACCTGCCGTTTGGGAGATTTTTTGGGGGGCCGTAAGTCGTGTGACCTATGAAGCCTGTGAATTTGCAAATCACCATGGTGACCTTATAGATTTGTTTAACTGGGTGGTGGCAACTCAAATATTTTTTATTTTCACCCCTATTTGGGGAAGATGAACCCATTTTGACGAGCATATTTTTCAGATGGGTTGAAACCACCAACTAGTTAAGACTTAACAGTTAAGATTCCATTAACATCATGGATAATGTGGGACTCTGAACTCACCTCCTCCCCCCCAAACAATTGAGGGGAACTGTTTAATAGCTACCCTCAAGAACAATTCTGAGGATTTGATATCTTTTTCTTTCCTTTCCTTTTCTTTTCTTCACTTTTTCTTTGCGAACGGTGTCCGCAGCCCCCGAGTAGAAGTCTGGTGAAATGGTGTGCGGCAAGGTGCTTTCTGATCTATGAGTCACAGTTCTTTCTGACTTAGCTGCTTTGAATACTTACGCCACTCGAGTTCTCATGAGTCTCGGGACGCTCTTCTTGCCCCACCCTCGCTATAGCCTAAGCGCTGCAGCCGGTGCTGTAGTGCACCACCAACTACGTGCCTACAGACAGGCCAAGAGAGAACAAGCTCCTACCCGCTTGGCCGGGTCCAGCGAGACCCAGCAGCCCCCGTTACCAGCATTCATCTCTGCAGTCTCGCTCCCCAGCAGCTACCCGGTCGGCGGGTTCGGACAATTTAGGTCGCGGAAACAACGGTGGCGGAGACGGCGGAGCCGGGGCAGCCTGGACCTTACTGTCCATTCTTCGATATGGGCCCTGGATAGGGACGGGTTTTTTAGATGAGGAGGGTTTTTTGACAAAGGTAAAACTGGGGAAACGCGAGAAGAATTATAGCAAAGTAGGGGAAATTTTGAGAAAATCTAGAGCGTTCATCAGCAAATCCATCATCAGCATCAGCATCATCATCATCATCATGACTTGGACACCCAAGCGAGTGAGAGCTATCCAGGGGCATTGCGAAGTTCTCTTGAAGAAATGCACCATCAGTGGATTGGTGAAAGTGGTCTATTCCCTTGACCCTGACGTCGATACTTCCAACTTGGAGGCTCGAAAGCACATGAGGCCGGAACAATCGAGGTGTTTCAACACATTTCCTCGCGTTCTCTACCACACCTGCGACCATGGCAGCCTCAAGTCCATCGTGAGCTTCGGTCTCGTTCCAGGGGGCTTCCCCAACAAATTGACAATGGGACAAGTCTGACTTCTGCTTCAGACGCTTCAGGGGCCAGAATTTACTTCGTCCAGTGTCAGGACATCACAGGTTTTTTCATCTTCTGACTTCTCAAAGTCGCAAGTATCGAGCACCCCTGACTACAAAGTCCCTAAGCACTTCGTCTTGAACTTCCCGAGGGCACGAATGTAAGCTGGACTTCTGTGACGGAACTTCATTGATCGAAACTTCTGGCATGGGAGAAAGGTTTTTGTCTCACTTCTGATGATCCTCACCTTCTTTGATGATTCGAGTTGAGATCAGCTTCAACTTTTTTCACCACGTGATTTGTAAGATAGTTTGAACTTCTCAGTTCAGCAGGACTTCAATCAGTCCAGGATTTGCAACTTTTTGCTGATGGTCCAGGAGTTGTAAACGGTTCGACTTCATTTTGAACTTCCACAGGATCAAGATATGGGAACTTCTCTAATTAAGACTTCAAAACTTTGAACTTCCCATTAGTTCATTTGAATGGTGAAATTTCGTGAGTACACTTCATTACTTCAAGGGAGCGTGTCAAATATCATGCACACTTCCCATGTATGTGTTCCACGTGCTTCACTACAGAACTCTTACTTGATTGGCTCAAGACAAAAAGCGTGCGCACGGTACATCAAGAGTTTACTTCGTACCTGGGTAGAGTGCTGTTAGGACTCCCTTGTTTGTTGATACGTCAAGGATACCCAATTTTCGCAGCTGCTGCTGCTGTGACTTGCATCGCCGGCGGATGCGCGCCCCAAAACCCATCAAAAAACAACCTTTTAGCATGGCATGCGGGCTGCAGAAATTTAGGAGCCACAATAAATATTGTTTGGTTGGGATTTAAAGGGAATGTATTGTCTACTCTTTTGTGTACAGCATGCCTTTTAGCGTCCATGTATGGTATGTTTCCTGAAATTTGCTTCAAAACCACTCATGGTAGGTAGAATTGTATCTGGTTCCAATGGGAAGGATGCGGATGGGTTCTCCTTCAAAGAATCCCCATTGTTGATTTACCATGGTTAAGAGGAAAATTTTCTGAGGAATTTCCGTTCAACATCTTGGAAAGCTCACCCAGAGTGGGATGATTGAGGAACATCTATCGCGTGTCGTCTGAGAAGCACATTTCCAGCAGTTCGCAGGCGATGGTTTCCGAAGCAGTCAGGGTGGTATCCCCACTCACCCACTCCTAAATCTAAGCGCAAGAAATTGGTGCAGGACGATAATCAAATTTCAATTTTTGGTGCTGGGATTTGTGAGCAATTCTTAGTCAAGTCTGGATTGGCCCCAATCATGTGAAGATAAAGACTGATCGATGTTCAAAAGGCAATATCAACACAAAATGCATTACGCGAAAAATCATCATCGGATCTTCCTCCCAAAAATACAGTAGTATGGGTCCCATAGGATCCATTTACGGTAAATTTACAAACTTTTACCATACAAATCAACCAAATGTAGGTAAGTATACCATGCATGGTTCCTATGGGGATTACCATGATGTTGTTAAAACAGATCGAATTCACCTGAAAGTCAGCAATTTCGGACCAAATTGATATGTTGTTTTCGGGCGCAAATCTTGATTCAAATTCTACTAGTGGTGAAAAACATAACCATCATGGTGATTGTTTCTTGTTTGCTGAATTTTCCGAAATGCAAATCACGCAAAAACTGCACTGGAAGGGCATTTGTCAAACCTTTCCTCCAAACAAGAAAAATGTTGGGTGGACAGTTGGAACAGTAGGCATACCTATCCGAAAAAAATCAATGTTTGTCTATGTTTGCAAGACTATTTTCGTTTTTCAACCAACATGACCCGATTTAACATCGATTTAACAATCGATTTAAATGATTTATATAACGATGTATGTTTTTCAATTGTCTTTCAACAATTTTTGAAATCGTTCCTCACTCCCAAATTTACATTTTGGAACCTTCAAAACAAACATTGGGGATCCTTTAGAACAAATCCATCTCGTGAAAATCAACACCGGGGTCTCCAAAACGTTTTTTTTTTCTGTGTTTTGGAGGGGGTAACTTCGTAGCGTTGATCCCCAAAACACCCCTGAATTGGGAGCGAAACAGTGTTCCATATCATTTATGGTGTCAGTGTATTTGTGTTTAGCAACAACATTAAAAATGGTGGGTGCAGGATCGTTTTTCAAATCAAAATTTCAGACGTTTTTTTTGGTGTTTTGAAGCATGTTTTTTCCTTACTTTATTCGGGAAAATTGGAAACATGGATTGTTGTCCCGATTTGACAATATTGTTCAAAGGTGTGCAAAAGAACCGTTTTGATTTCACCAAAATTTTTACCATCCCTGGAAATATAACATAGCCGCATAGCCCCTGAAAAAATGGTGGTTGGAAGACTACTTTCCTTCTGGGACGGTAAAATTCAAGGGACCATGTTAACCTTCCAGTAATGTAGGACTGATCCCTGATTTCTTCGCTCAGCGTCGACTGGATTGTTTTTGGATCATCACCCAGAGGATCCATGTATGGCATATGTATCAACATGTACCATAAAAGTCAACTAAGCGTCCAGTAGGTAAATATACCACGTACAAGCTGGGCCCCTACTTAATAGAGTTGCATTGTAACCCCTTTAAATGGCCTTGCTTTGTTGGTAACTGCGGTTGTTTCCCTATAAGTGGAATTATTTCACACTGGTGACAGGGCCCACATCCGTCATGGGTCATGGTGGGTCATGGATCATCGGAGCCAGGTGACAAAACGCTTGTACCATCCCCATGTGCGTGATCCCAAAACAGGCGAAGCCGGGGGAGGTGAGGTTTCTGTGTTTGGTTTATCATGGAAATCTAAGAGTATCCAACCCAGCTTCCAATGCCACCTACCACCAATGATGATCCCTTAGGCCCCTAGGCCCTGAAGACCTTAGCCTTAGCTTTCTTGGGGGAAACCATGGCGGCAGGTCCAGGTGTCCCGTCCTGAAAGGTCTGAAGTTAAGTGACCCATTATAACAACAGCTCACCCACCCAATGTAAGAGACTACATGAAAATGGCAAAGGGCATCTTAAATGTTTTGTTTTTTATTTTCACCGCGGATCCCGCGGGAAAGGATCAAAGTTGACTTGCGCATATTTTTCAAATGGTTTGAAACCACCAACTAAGAAAGGATTATGAAGAAAGATATGAAAGTGAAAACCCCTATTACACAATTATGAAAAGGAGATGATGTGAAACTTCCAATATGGGCCTGTCTAGTTGAAGGGGATTTTTAGCATATATTTTATTGAGTTTAAGTGGAGAAAAAAACGCAAATACAGCAAAATCAAAATGACACCATCCTCACACTGTGGCTGTCTGATACAATCGTGGAGGGCATATATCAGAATATATTAACTGGCTCAAAATTATACATCTACTTGCAGGATCATCCCATTTGGTAATTGGTCAATGACCATGGTTAGTATTCCCCTAAGTGGCGCCGTTTCCCTTTCTTTCATGGCCTTTTCATGGCTTTTGCATGGAGGTGACTAACTACCTACTAGCTGGGATGACCCTCGAAAAAAATCAGGATCTTTCTCCAATCATACTGCAATCTCCAATATGAAGACCCATCTAATGTTACCTTCTATGAAGTTTTGATGAATCCTAAGAATCATGAAGGACTCTCCAAAACTCGAGGGGGTGAAGGACGGTTGGACTCTGTTTTTTTGAAAGGTCTTCGGACAAAACAGGTTGGGTTGAAAAAAATGGATGGAGGGTTGCAAAAATGGGGGTCCCCAACGGTTTTGAGATACCATGATTCTTATAGGGAAGTTTGTGTTTTCAACTCACCCGCGAACAGTTGCTGTTCGCAAGCAGGATCTGCTTGCAAACATTTTCATCCCAACCCCACAGGCGTGCCCAGTTGGTTGCATTCCCTTCGCGACGTTACACGTTCACAGAGCGAGGTGGAGTGTTTTCAGTTTAGTGGTTGGCAAATTGAGGGTGGGTGGTGATGATTGATTATTTGTCCTATGACAGATCCATGTCATATTTTCAAATACCTACATATTCACCATACAATTTCACGATATAGTTAGTGAATATAAAATCGTCCCACGTATCCTTCATGTAGGTATGTTTATTTTTCTGGCTGGAAAAAAGAGACAACAATTTTCCCTCCCCCATTTTTTTTTTGTTTTCGAGCGGGGATCCCGAACAAAAAGATCCCGACCATGTATGTTTTATATTTCTATATATTTCTTACACGGATGATATGGGAGCCTTGTGGATGTAGATTCGTAGGTTACAAATTACAGATTTTTTTGAAAAAAGGCAGGATATTGATTGGGATGCACTCCTGTCATGGCTTTCAGAATGTAATCCATGAACCATCAGGATGATATGAGTACAAAAATATGGTTGCCGTATCATAAGACACATTCCCTAGGGATCCAACCACCTTCTGAGAGTGGAAAAATTACCTAAATACCTTTCTGAGGAGGTGATTATACACCCCAATCATCATTTGACAAGGTGATTGGATCCCTAGGGATTAAAGGACAGCTTTAACACGGAAAATCCCCCTCGAAATCCTCGACTTGACGATTCACACGAAAGGCTCTACTGATGCCACGTGGGGGTCCCTCCGTGGCCGAAAAAAGAAGCAGCTCCAAAAGCACGAATTCGACCAGGTCTTCGATTAAGGTAGGGCTTCTGTGGGAGGGATGAGCAGGTGACTAAAAATAACTACCATGGGAACCCAAAACCTTCATTTTTAGGGGTTATAACCCATATATTGGGGGTTTAAAACCTTTATTTTTTGTGGTTTTGGGGTCCAAGGGTAGGTGGTGGTTCAAATGAGTCACACCACCAACACGATGCGATTTTTCCAAGACCGATGGTTTTCAAAAATTGTGAACATGTTCACCTCCACTTGGGGAAATGATCCAATTTGACGAACATATTTTTCAAATGGGTTGCAACCACCAACAAAATTCAGTTGTTTATCCCTAAGGATCCAGATATGTCCTAAGAATCCGGGATTTCCCCTATAATCCTATTCTGGGGATGGGATTTTTGGACCATCAATCCTACGATTTTCGGGAGGGGTCTTAGGGTATATAAGTTTACAGGTTATATTCGGGGGAATGTAGAGGATTGATTATACTACCCAGTTGGATGGAGATTGTTTATATGCCATGAAAGAAGGATACTGTTTTTCAACCAACCAGATTCATTTTGATTATAGTTGTAGGGTTGTATTGGGGGGATATGTAGAAGCCTTGTCATACTGTTGGCGTTTCAACGCACAACTCAGGTTCTTTGGACGTGTTGTTTGTTTTTATATTCTTTTTCTTGTTGTTTTTTAGACTTATGAACACCATATGAGGCAGTTTTTTTCAGATAGCGATGATCATTTTGATTCAGGCCTGTTTTGGTGTCCCTTGTTGCCTGAAAGCCCGGCAGCCCTTTACAAGGCCTCATTTCGGGAAGAACTTCACGCGTGAAATTCCCACAAAAACCCCCGGCTTTAACGGCCAGGCGACAGTTCCTCCCGCACCTGCCGCGAGAGAAGTGGTGCCGCAACCGGTTTACCGCTATGGTGGCTTTGTTCAAAAAGAAGGGGGGTGGGTAAACATGAAACACTTTTTTGCCTGGTCCACCAAGATGGCAATGGTGAAGTACTTTTGAAAAAAGAATCGGATGTTTTTTAGTGCCACGCAACCCCCCGCGAATGAACATGGAACCTGAAAATGACCCCTTTGAAAAGAAAAATCATCTTCCAAACCTTTGTTTCTGGGGTTCCAAATTTTCGGGAGTTTTTTGGTGTCCCAGAAAGAAATCTGACGGTTCCTAAGATGGTTTCCCCGCCGTTTCCAAGTTAGCAAACGGATTTTCCAGTTTTGGCAGCATCATAATGAAAGACCTTGGATACTAACCACTTACAAGTCAGTCATGGTATCATGCCATGAACTCTGAGAAAGCGCCCAGTTGTTCCCCGAAGTTGTTCGATGGTTTTCACCAACAAAAAACACGACCAAAACATCAACGACAAAGTCCGACTGAGGTGCGCATGGTTCGGTGGTGGGTCCATTTCAACTGTCAGAGTTGAAATTGAATCCATTGCAGGGCCAGGACTTGTCCCGCGGCAACTTGGGTTTTCAATAGTTTTCCCCGAGGCATGGGACGGTGAGTGATTGGAGACCGTCACCGTCAGACTAGGTGGTGGAGATTTTTTTATAGAAAACCCCGAAACTTGGGGAAGATGAACCCATTTTGACGAGCATATTTTTCAAATGGGTTGGTTGAAACCACCAACCAGAAGAAATATGAGAAATCCTAAGTGGGTAGTCATGACATCTAGTCTGATTTTTTTATGAAGGGAATTCGTTTTTTTTAAACCTTCATGGAATCCGCTGGTTTTCCAGTGTTTAGGCAGGGCCCACTATAATATTTATTTGTGGGCGACTCGAATTTGTTTGAGACCTACATGAAATGGGTTGGACTCACGCGAACATTATACGGGTGTATATAGTGAATTGCTTCATACTGGAGGAAGCATACTTTCACTACTGAGAATATCTTCAGAATACATTCAGAATATCTTTGGACGATATGGACGTAATAAAGATTTCATCCCTAAGGATCCAATCACCTTCTCAGATGATGATTGGGGTGTATAGTCACCTCCTTGGAAAGGTATTTAGGTTCCATTACCACTCTCAGAAGGTGATTGGATCCCTAGGCCATGAATAGGAAAGCTCTACTGAGATGAAATTTTCCCAACTGCTGCCAGGATCATCCCAGGTCTTGTGAGTGGTAACCCTCATTTCCAAGCCATTTAGCCCATTTGGAAGGGGGTCCCACAACCCCAGGTCTTGGGGACGGACACGATCACCATGGTTATTAGCCACCTTCCAAGTCACGGGGATGATAATTTTTAGTCCTAGGGGCCCATTGATCTGATTCCTATGGAAAAATCCACCAGATGTTTTTACAGGTGGGTATACCATCTGGGTGGTGGCAATTCAACTATTTCTTTTAATTTTCACCCCAAAAATTGGGGAAGATGATTCCCATTTTGACGAGCATATTTTTAAAATTGGCTTGGTTGAGACCACCAAGTAGCAATGGGTGGCTTAGATCCAAGAAATCAAATTCTGAGGGATGCTTGTTTTTTTTGGAATCTGTCGCAAGCTGTCGTTTTGCTGAAAGGAGTTGTGACCTCAAGAGGTTGTGAAAACATTCCGACATGCTGTTGATGGCAACCAGAACTCCGGGATCAACTCACCAGTTGAGGGAAAGGCAAGAGGTAGTTGAAATCCCGTTATTTACAAGGTTTTAGCACCATCCCAGGTGGTTTTCTCGCCGGGTTTTTGAACCATCCAACAGTAGCTTAAAGACTTAAAGACATTTCCGAGAATCTACATTCATCTGGTCAAATTATAATGACCTCACCCCAAAATGGTGGTTTACTTAGCCGGGAAATCACAAATCTATTTCATAGTCCATTTGGCCAGATTCATCCAAGCTAAGCTGTTGAGAATTCTTCATCATCCAAGCCAGCTGGAACTTGCTGAGGCACCTAAACGACCTGTTTCAGCGCGCACACGCAGCACCGAGCGAATGGAAATCCGGATGTGTTCCAACAAAACCCATGGGAAGATGTGTCAATTGATGTGTTTTTTTTTAAGATTGTGATTTTCTCCATGGGAATTGTTGTCCAAGAAAAAAACTGGCATGGAAAAAAATGTCCAAAAACCATCTGCTGAAATGTGCTGAACTGTTTTTTGTTCTTTGAAAACTGAGGGATGTTCTCTATTGTTTTAATTTGTTTTGCGAACAAATTCATCAACGTTTTCCAGGGTGGGAACAAACCCCTCCATTTCCGGGGTGCGCGCCACCAAGTTTGCGCGAGCCAAAATCTTGGAATTGCAGGAATTTCACGACGATAGATTTGGGTGTTTCCAAAAATAGGGGTACCCCAAAATGGATGGTTTATAATGGAAAACCCTATTAAAATGGATGATTTGGGGGTACCATTATTTTTGGAAACACCCATTTGTATGTCAAGAAGCCGCCGGTTCCTCCGTTGAACCCGAATGATCCCACCGTGAGCATTCGAGAACGAGAGGCGGCAGATCCAATTCTCACATCGTTGACGCGCACACCTTCCTGTGGGCTAAGCGAAAGATTAAGAAAAAAAAGACATTAAATATCAACCTGGAACCTGTTTGTCCTCTATTTTGGTGGTTGAATCCTCCAAAACAAGGTCTTTTCGAATCAAAAGCAGCGGTTGTTTGGGTTCTATAGGAATATATAAGCGATAAGTATGAGATCTAAATCGATGGGAGCTTTCAAATGGAGGAAAACATGTCACATCTTCGCGTTTGGGGAGGATCATCTTTTGGTGCATGAAAAGTAAAATATGGGTCGACCGTTAGTTCCCATAGGGTTTCCATGATGATCCATGCATGGAATAGTTCCTGTATATTTACATACTATATATATTTATATATTTACTATAGTGATACCTATACATAACAAGCATAAAATCAACCAAATGTAGGTGTAAATATACCAGCCTCATGAATCTTCCAGGGATTGTTTTCTGAGTTCTTTATTTTTTGATTGGTTGGGCATAAAGCTGATCTCTTCATGCTCGCATGTTTGGTTTAGGCACTCCTTGGGATGTCGGGTTTGACACGTGTCAAGTTGCCACCTGTTAAAAGAGGCCCCGAAATTTTGGGTGTCATGAGTTTGGAGGGTCAGAGGTGGGAATCCATAGGAGGGGTGTCGATGGATTCTTAGGGTGGTAACATTTTCCTCTCCAAAAATTGTGGGTTTTGTGTGCGGTTCTGTCTGTCCAGCGTGAAGGATTATACAACATTGTACATATAGCAAGCTGGGTGAATTCCACGTCAAAAAAGGGTGGAAAGAGGTGAGGGTCGAATGAAATGCTTTCAATAAAAACAGTCAAATTCACCCAGATCCCAATGATAGCGCAGTCCTGCAACATCCTAAAACTGGATGTGCCAGACACGAAGAGGTGCAAAAAAAGAGTGGTCCAAAGTTTTCGGAAACTTATTTTGCATCAAAGATTCAGCGAGTTATGTGATTGTTCCTGATGTTTTAGTTGAACACATGAAATTATCATGAAATTCACTTGAATGAGCAAGTGTGCGTGATTCTGTCGAATTCATGTCCGAATTGCCATGTTTTTCAATATGAAGATGGGTCTTGATGATTTTGGAGATGATTAAGGTTGCTCAAAGAAAACCAGGGATCACGCAAAAGGATCATCATCATCATCATCATCATCATCATCATCATCATCATCATCATCATCATCATCATCATCATCTCTATAAGTCTACAATCAGTAATACTGTTGATGGAAGCAATCCTGCACCACCTGGGATGTATGAAACCCTGTACATCATCGGATATTTACCATATCAACTGGTGCAGGACCTCTTACATCAACAGTATTATTGTTTAGTTTGTGACTTCGTGGTGGGGTTCGTGAATTTGTCACGACTATGTACACTCTTTCAAGTATAATCTAGGTGGTGGTTTCAAATATTTCTATATTTTCAGCCCTACTTGGGGAAATGCTCCAATTTGACGAGCAGCATATTTTTCCAATGGGTTGGTTCAACCACCAACTAGTCATTCATTCATTCTCAACTTTTTTTCACTGATGTTCTCCTTGAACCCAGGGAATTATGTGCAAAAACCCTTCATTCTCCCATCTTTCCAAAGCCAGTACGGTACTCCCTAAACCTAACAGCAAGTTTGATCGTGACAAATCAATGGCTTAGACAACATGAAATTTCCTTTTTTTGGGGGGCCAAGAGCCCAATTTTTTTAGTGGCTAGATATCTTTAACCTCAAAAAAATACAGAAAACGCACCGAACATTAGGCCTCTTGCCCCAAACAGGAAAGTAGTCTTGTTTTCCAACCCATCCATTTTTCAGGGGCAAAGTTTGCTGTTAGTGGAGATATGAGTGGAAAATAACTAGTGTCCTATTTGAGATACACCTATTTCCACTGTAACCATGATTTTGGGAGGACGGGTACATTTTCTTTCAATTCTCTCTCACTTTGGCCAGACACACCCTCCTTGCATGTTTAAAGGCTCTATTCCCATTGCCTTCATAGTTTGTTTCCTAACATTGCCACTGCCAACCCTGCCTTGCCATCTCCAGGAGGATTCCTTCCAGTGAGAAGGTGGAGTTTCAATGCACTTCTTCCTTTGTTCCCCGGGAAGCTCAAGGGCGGTTTTGGAGGGGAGGGAAAGGTTTGAAAGATGGATTTTCTGGGCTGTGCTTGTGGTGATGAGTTATACGACTGGGAGGTGGTTTCATGTCAAAATTTTTTACTCACCCCGAAAATTGGGGGAAGATGACACCCATTTCGACCAGCATATTTTTCAAATGGGTTTGGTTCAACCACCAACCAGATGACTATTTTTCCGATCCTAAATGACGAGCAAAGGGTTCGCAAGAAGGCGGGGGTTGAGCACCCAACCAGTTTTTTTTTCTAACGTCTTTTTTGTTGAGGAAGCTGTTTTGGGGGATATTCAAGAGATTTTTGTCAACAAAAGTCAAGCCAAACCTAGGTGTCTTAAAAAACTTCTTTGGTCAATGCCAACATATTTTTTCTTGAATGGGTGTCTTTTCATGTGTTGTTGTTTCGGTTAGGGAGGGAGTACTATTTTGGTTGGGGAGAGAGTACCATTTTGGTTGGGCATGGAGTACTAATTGACCAAGTATCACTTGAGCAATGAAAACAACCTGGTTGTTTAAGGCATATACAGGGTTCCACGATAAACATCAGTCAATATATGGGTCCGTATTAACCAACCAGGATATCATCCGGAATATAAGTTTGTATAAGTTTGCTGCTCACTTGAGTGATGGACCAGCTGGGGAGTTTAAAACAAACCCACAAAAATCTCAAGAAGGCAGTTTGGAGAAGGTGCTTTTATTTTTTTTCTGATTCCAACGCATCATACCATCCCTGAAACTAAGAGCACGCACCTAAAAATCAATGGTTGGAAGACAACCGTTTCCTTTTGGGATTGCTTCCTGCCAGGTGCTATGTTAGTTTCAGGGGGTGTAATTTTCCTAGGGTTCATGAAAAAAGGGTCTAAAATTTTCACACTGGAAGATTCGGGCAGCTAATGATGCAACTAATTCTGATCAATGAGGGATTAGCAACGCCTCATCCCTGCTAATGCTACATATCCAATGCTTATGTAAGTTGATACTGTGCATTATCCACCAAAAAAACTGTTTTTCACCCATGCCATAATTGGTATACACGTATTGCTAGTACCTAAGATATCTGAGCCAACATACATGTGCCAGGGTCTGAACTCCTTCTATTGCGGATGGTCATCAAACCCTTAATAGGGAACCCTTGCAACAAAGGGTGACCATCCCCTAATACAGGGAGACAATGGGAGTTTAGACTCCAGCACATCAAAAAAGTCTGGTGACATTTGGTTTACCCTTCCTCCCAGAATCATGGCCCAGTGAAAAATGGCTTCCTCCAATAGGATCGGTACCTTTCCAAATACTCCCCAGAACACTTACATGTCCCCTGAAAATCAATGGTGGGAAGAGGTATTTTCCTACTGAAATATATAGTAGCTTTTTAGGGGACAAATTCGTTGGTTTTCCGGGTTTTCACAGCCATTTTCCACTGAACCATGATTATGGCAGAAGCCCCTCCCGGATTCGGAACGGACCACAGCATCTCCAAGAACAAATCAACAGTCCCTCAACACCTGCCGAGGTTCACCCAAAGCTTGAAGCTAAACATCAGGCGTGCAGCCCAGTTTTTTGTGAAGCCTGATTTTGGTTGTAGGGGTGGATCTGTTGGAAACAAAATCTGGATATAGGTGGTGGCGGCAACTCAAACATTTTTCATTTTCACCTCGAAAACTGGGTCCTGAACCCCCCACCTCTAGTCTTTGTATATCTCTGTATGCTAATGCTGACTTCACCCCCCCCGAAATTGAGTAGGGTAGTTGAAAGCTGTTCAAAATGACGACAAAAAAAGATATCAGTGATCAGTTGTTTTTCGAATTAAGATCCCATTTATGGAGAAGGTCGGATTCCAACCAAAGACTTGGAAAATTGCAGGGTTTTTCCCTCACACATTGGCAGGTGGTGAAATGGACGGCAGATGAAGGGTGCGAGAGCACAGAATGATATTCCGAGGATGCCGTCGATGATGGTGTCATTCTTGGTGTCATTTTCATGTTAGACCAAATGTATACTTCCATGTATTCTTCCTAAAGACCACTGCACTACTTCAATGGCGTTTCGGTAAAGGGGATTGGCCCAGAGTCAAACCTTCAACAAGACAAGGTCTAGGGAGGTTCCACACGAAACCAGAGGTTTTCCAAACCCAAGCGTAAAATATTGGGTTTGTACCGGTTGTTCAACATGAACTTATTCCGGGTTGAATGCGGGTTTTGTACGGTTTCAAACTGAAAACCCTGCGGGTTTTCAATCAAACCAGATGTTTTCAAAGAGTAGGAATGGAAAAGCTGACGCTGTTTCTCGGAAGGCGTTGATCTTTTTTGCAGCTCTTTTTTTCGATACTGGAGGCACACTAATCGCTTACTTACAACAATCTACTATCACAAATTGAACCAACAAAAATCAATGCTTCCCTCATAGTATCTAAATCCAACCAATACTCCCCCGAAATTTAACATGGAACCTGAAAATGATGGTTTCCAAAAGGAATCTCCTTTTCCAGGGACTTCTTTTCAGGTTCCATGTTAATCTTCCAGGGTGTAAATTCTATGCCTGGCTCATTTCATCAAAAGCAATTTTCAGCAGTGACCAGTTCACCACTGGGTGATTTAGTTTATGTAGGGTCGATGAAATCCCAAAAGCGCATTGGGAACCCAGAGTTCCCTCATGGTTTACCGTGGGTATTAACCCATATTTCTAGGGTTAAAACGTTCATTTTGCATGGTTTTGGGGTCCAAGGGCAGTTTGTTTTGGGAGTATACCAAGCCAATGAAAGGATCCCGTCATGAACCAATCAGAATTTCATGGGATGTCATACTGCTACTGGAAACATTTCCGGCCACCATGGTAAATATCCCATGATTTACATGGTTTCATGTGTGTCAGGTGGTGATCGCCGGATTTCTGAACCAGCAACAGCATTGTTTATGTAGATTGAACAACAATGATGATGATGAGGAGGATGAGAATGAGGATGAGGATGAGGATGAGGAGGAGGAGGAGGATGATGATGACGATGACGATGACGATGACGATGACGACGATGATGATGATGATGATGATGATGATGATGATGATGATGATGATGATGATGATGATGATGATGATGATGATGATGCTGCTACCTTCCTTTACCATGATCCCAGGAGTTTTCCCCTTCACAAACTAAATCATCAAGATCCATCTTCTAAGTAGGATCACCTACATTGATAAGTCACTTATATAGACCATTTGCAGTTGCATAATCCCAGGAGTTGGGGACGAAAATTACTGGTTTTGATGGGTTCAACCAACTATACCCCCCAAACCCATCCCCCTCACCACTCCACTCCTTGGCTTGGCTCCTCCCGAGGTTATGCGGAAGACTTCTACCCGAAGGTTCTTTGGAAATACATCGAGGAAATGAAATCACAGAGGAACCCAGCATCTTCAAGCATCTTGGTGAGAATTGCTGGGGCGTTGGATGATTTGTGAATTTGGATGTGTTTTTTTAAAGGTTACCCGTTACTTTCCCCCGTGAAGTGTTTAACATGGAGAATCAGCCCCTGGAAATGGAGATTCCGAACTTGGAAACCATCATTTTCAGGATACGTGTTAAACTTGAAGGGGATATTTTTTTCTTAACACATTGCCAATGTAAAGCAATTGCCGTGAGTTGCAGCCTTTGCTGCCAAACAGGTCTTTTCTCAGTCACATGACATTGATGACCAATACGTGGATTTGTTTAAAGTTTTTTTTGATGGATTATGCCATGGTAAATCAACATTTTTCACCACGATTTGAGGAATAGTTTTGAAACTTTTTCCATCCGCATCGAAGAGTCGCAAATCCAAGTGGAGTGAGAATCCTGTGGTTGATCTAACATAAATGGGGAGGTTACACTCAGGAAATTTAAGAGCTCGCCCATGAAAAAATGATGATTGGAAGACTACTTTCCTCTTAAAACGGTCCCTTTTCAGTGGCCATGTTAAACTTTGCAGGTGTAGACATGTGGCCAAAAGAAAGGGTATTTGAGTTTTATCAAGGATAACAGGTGGGTAGTTGGATTTTGAGTCTAGAGAGAGGGAACCCATTTTTCACTTCCTTGAATAAGGAAGGATATAGGATATAAACATGAGAGTTGAGGAAATTGATTTTCTTTTTTTGGAAGAAGACTGGGCAGATACGACCCTCTCAGGATCTTGAGGTGTTTTTCTTTGGAATTGATGTTTTTTCCCCAGCTGAGTAAAGGTGTAGGTTGGTTAGGAGTGTTTGGTTCAGCCACTGGGAATCCTTTGAACAGACTTTTGTGGGTATAGTATAGGTTCAGATCCCATATCATCCACTAGACTACGGTATATCTACCCACATGAATGGCATATTTTATGCTGTAAATGTAGGGCTTATATGTGGAAAGTATCCATTAAGTATCCCAATGCATGTGGGGTTCACTCAATACGTAGACTCCCAGGAGACCTTCGACCCCAATGGACCTGAGTCCGAGACGACATTGGGGCTGCTGGCCCTGATGGGGCCCATAACGAACAAAGGATATTGCTCTGGAACTTTGACAGTCCGCTTTGGAGAGCACAGATTTACCACTCAGGCAGCGGTGAACCGTCTCAAAAACATCCTTGGAGGGAAGGATTCGAGTGGCAACCTGGTCCCCCTTCAGACCATTGAACCAGCGGATCTGATTGGCCCGCAGATCGCCCTCCTCGCACTCTTCCTCAAAGGAGGCAAAACGTTTAAACAGGCATGCGAAGTGCCTTGCCTGATCGCGAGTACCTCAACTGAGGTCACCTCAAATGGTGCTTGAGTAAGGTAACCCCTCCTCCAAAATCCCTTAGATTCAGGTTTAGGCATGGAGCATTGATGGGGATGGGTCCCAAAAGCATTTGCTACCATCAGATTTTGCCGGAAATTGAGGGAAAACAATTGGTTTTTTCGAAAAGCCCTTATATAAGAAGGCAGGCTATTTCTGGGAGAGTTACCTTGGGGAGGTTGGTTGGTTGACTAGCCATAAATCATGAGATTTTTGAACCTTGGCACATGAGCCACGAGGTTTGAGCGTGCCGCAGGGGACTTTGAGTTTGCAGGCCGCTCGCGCTTGGCGATTTTTGTGCCCAAACTCAGCTGGGGGACGGAAAGAGCCGAGCTTTGGCTCGGAGTTTGAAAAACATTTGGGTGATGGCTTGGGGGTGAAGACAGTTCGGGAATGATGTATCTTGAAGATGAGGAAATATTGGAACAAAATACGGATGAAGCCTCTTCCAGAGTACATTTCATCGGTTTTTTCACCTGAATATATCCAAGTTCCAAACTTTGGGATGCAAAAATGTAGCGAAGCATTTTTGTTCTCGGATTCGAAATATGTCCACCGGTTCAGAACGGCGCAGTTGTTCCGAATCTTTTGGTGGAAGCCCCTAGTTGTTCAACAACTCATGCAGCTGGTGGTAAACTCCAGAGTTTTTTTTGGAAAGTTTTCATAGACATCTGATCAAAATGGTTTCTCCAGATATCTGATATGATTCATTTAGAGGGTTAACAAAAATGGCCACAACCAACACATAGAAATTTGCCCAAAAAATACTTGATATGACCACGGACCATCCCAAGTGGTTTTCTCGCCTTTCTTCCAGCCATCAACAGTATTATGTAGACAAAAATGATTCGGTTCGGCTTCCTGTGTTTCTTTGTGGCTCAATGCCAGCGAACTACAGGGACCAAAAGCCCAAAAATTCCCAGCTGCCAAATGAAACCTCAACCAATCCAACTCTTACTCAGCCAATGGCTAACCTTTAAACTTTTTGAGGATTACATATGGGTGTTTCCAAAAATAGGGGCACCAGCCAAATCATCCATTTTAATAGGGTTTTCCATTATTTTCACCATCCATTTCGGGGGAAACACCCCGATTCTTTGGGAAGTCATCCATATTTAGTAGGTAAAATTCACGTTTTTTTCAGGCCATGAACTCCCACAGGTTTCGAGTCATGAAACCTCAACGGGATATCCAACTTCAGACTTTGAGATCCGAGAACCTGGTACTTTTGGAGGACCCAAGAAATACCCTGTTTATAGGGTGAAGTCACTTAGCTCCATTTATATATAGGTGTGAAATTTCACCCCAGTGAAACCCATTGATTTTGTAGGCCATGAAGAAAGGGGTGAAAGAAGTCCGCAAATATAACGAGTTAAGGGGCACACCATGTAGCTGCATTTACATTTGGGCTTGGATTTTTGTTTTTTCAGCCTTTGGCAATCTGAACTTACCCAACGGCTGGAATTTCATTCTTGGCTGATTCAACGAATTGTTTTTTTTTGTGTAGCTGAGATCGAGCTTTTTTTATGACTGCAAGGGAAACCCCTAAACACTCAGCGCTGAGCCGTAATGAACTTGATAGGGGTGTTTCCAAAAATAGGGATACCCCAAAATGGATGGTGATAATAATGGAAATCCCTATTAAAATTGATGATTTGGGGGGAGAAACACCCATAGGTTCACATATATTCCACCTACATCCAGCCGCAATGAAACCTGCTGCCATGTCGCTGCCGTTTGGATGGAAACAACGACACAGGCGCGGGTCTCAGATAGGGAGCCTCAAACTGGCTGGAAATGGTGAAGTCTAAAAAAGGAAACCAATAGATTTTGAGGTCTTGAATATTGAGACGCATGCTCATCATCATCATCATCATCATCATCATCATCATCATCATCATCATCACCATCATCATCATCATCACCATCATCATCATCATCATCATTTTCATATTCATATTCATATTCGTATTCGTATTCGTATTCATATTCATATTCATATTCATCATATTCATATTCTTCACATTACTATCATTCTCGTCATCATCATCCCAGCCATGGTGGGTTGAATGGCCAATTGGTAGTTACGGCTGGTGGAATGCATGCATAATATCTAGAAGATTTGTAACATTTGTATATTCTGTATAAGTTCTATATCCCCGCTATCAGTGGCTTGGGGCAACCCCATATGATTGTCAACACCAAAAAGGGTAGTTAGGATAATCAACATACTGTCGGTGGAAAAAATCCTGCACCACCTTGGATGTGTATAAATCCCTGTAAAGAATGGGATAAACTACCAACCTCAACAGGTGATCGCCGGAATTCTTCCATCAACAGTAGTACTTGAATTGATCATTACCCCAAGTCGTAAGTGGTGCTTGGTTACCATGTTGATCTCAGCTTAACAAACCTAAATCACAAACCATCAAGTGGTAAGTCATGGGAAGTAACTTATGACCTGGGCAAATTATAGCGACCTTTTCCTGCCGGTTGGTCTTAGTTGGGGAATCCCTCCCCAAAATGACCTGATCAGGTTTATCTAAGGTTGTTTCAACACACCTTTGGAACACACCCCTAAACCTCTACCAACAGGCAAAAACAAGGGATTCCTTTCATAGGTGTCTAGGGGGATTGTCTGGGGTGTGCCCTAGGGGTGTGTTGTATCCTTCTTGGAGCTAAAGTTTAGGACTTATAGAAATTGACCAAGGATTTTGGGTTAAACAAGAAAAATGAGGGGGTTCTAAGTGATTGTCTGTTGCTATAGATACATTTTCCCCACTCGGTGCCGATAAATTCCTGCAGCTGGGGGTCCCCTGAATTGTAAGTGGATTTATTCCTGGTTATGCCTTATTGCAATTAAGTATAGGCAGTACAGGGTTTACTGGAGTTTATAGTTTATAAGTTTATATAAAGATCACCTTTTACACCCTAGCAATTTCCACCCCTTACTTTACCAGCAGTGCTCCTGCACCTTGTTTCCTTTCCGACTGGTCGTCAGATCCTTGGCAGCTTTGATGTCTGTGGTGTACCTGGCAGCAACCTTTGGTGGTGGAAAAGCACCACCAGCTGCAGTGGATGTGCCTCCTGTAGGACGTAGAGGTGCATTTTTTGGAGAAAATGACGGATGGGATGCAAGTGGTTTCCTATATACTCGTATTAAGGGATGACCATTCCATATAGGGTGTTTCAAAAAATTAGGGACCCTCCAAATCATCCATTTTTAATAGGGTTTTCCATGATTTTCACCATCCAGTTTGGGGGAAACACCACTATTTTTGGAAACACCCATATATAGCTACGTACCTTTGCCCCTGGCACTCAATCTGGCACATATAAAACATGTTCAATAATTACTCAGGAAAAATGTCAGGCTTCAAGGTTTCCAAAACAACCCGAATACCACTGGAAAACCAAAGAGGTTCAAGGGCCATCCTTGCCAACCACCACCGACTATGACTACTACTACGACGACGACGACGACTACTACTACTACTACTGCTGCTGCTGCTGCTGCTGCTACTACCACCACCACTAGTGAATACTCATAAATACAACTTTCTTATCCCCAAAAAATTGGGACTCAGGTCATGGTAGCAGTCACTATTATCCACTTAGGAGCCACCTCTTATGGGAGGAGCCCACCCGAATTTTTCCGCCACCGAGTTCATAAGAGAGAGTGGTGTGAAGGTAATGGTTGATTGGCGTGAAGTTACATTGTATCCATATATATGGTTTTATCTGATTATCCATATTATATATATCTCACTATATTTTTTACAACTATTGTACATGTACATAGGTACTTCCCATATGATATATACATACATACACAATATATATGTATATGTATGTATGTGATCTTTAAGTTTCCCTATCTATTTAAAGAACTTTTGGCATGACAAGTCCCAAACAAAGGCATAGCAAGTAAAAATCTCTGGTTCCAAATCAAAAGGTAACCACTGGAAACTGGAAGATCATTAGCCGCACGAATCCCAACTGAACTTGTGGGTTGAACTTGTGGGGAAAGGTTATCCCCCTGAAATTTAACAGCAAGCATCCCTAGAAAATGGATGCTTGGGAAGACGATCCTTTCCTTACGAATGGCCCCTTTTTAGGGGGACATTCGTTCCATCCTTCAGGGGTGGAAAACGTTTTTCGCTTCCGCTTCGTTGGGGGCTTGAAGGTGCTCTCATCTCTCCAGTGCTGTCTTTAGCCAGAGGTGTGGGGTCCAGAGTTTTCGCCTTCCGTGGGGCTGAAACTTTCCCTCAGTGAACTTTGTTGGATGATAACATGTAATCCTATAAAGACTTGGGATGCAACGGGATGGAACGGGTATATATTTACCTCATTTATATAATATCTCATTAATTTTTATGAGCAGGGGTTGATTTTCTTAGGTAAATTTTGATAAATACATTTGGCACCATCCTCCCATGGATCCATGGGTAACGGACGAACATCTCCACAGTAACAAGTCCAAAGGAATTCCTAGGAACCTTGGAGGATACACCCTAGAAAATAAACATGGAACCCAAAAACGGAGGTTTGGTTCAGATGATTTTCCTCTCAAATTGGGTGTATCATTTTTTCTAAAGAAGATGTCAATCAACATGGGAAGATGTCAATCAACATGTACCCTCCAATCAGTGAAAAATGGGTCCAATCAGTGCAACCCGTTTTTTGTTTCTCCCCCCTGTACCAAACACGACAAAAAGCTCCCCTCCCCCCGTTGTTATCGAAGAACTGCGTAGCTTCCCGAAAAACATCCCCGTTTGGTTGGGTTAAAAAACCGTGACGAGGTTCACGAAGGTCCTGGGCCCCGGAAAATCCCACTGGAAAATTACCTGAAGGTCAAAATAGATGGCACAGATACCAAAAGGTAGATTAGTAAAGGGTCATTACAAATAAACCAATATGTAGGGACTGTGCCATCTACTTTTCAATTACTGGAATATTTTTGAAACACCAAGTCATGGAGGTCACGTTCAGATGATGTTCCGGCTTGGAAACGTTGGATGATTCTTAGGTGCAAAACATGTTTTTGAAAAAGGTGTAAACGTGATGGTTTCCAATAGGACTGTACCTTTTCCAAGGGGGCCCTATTTTCAGGTGCCATGTGAGTTTTTTTTGGGTGGTGTTTTTTTTTGGGGGTGGATGAAATCCTATCCTAATTATACAAAGGGAGTACATAATAAGCCATGAAGTTTAGAATCTCCATTATTTCACCAACCAGTATTTTCAATGGAGATTATATTAATATCCATCAAATAAACAAGTTTTATGTCATAAGCCACTATGTTTTAAGGATCCCCATTGGCACCAACCACCCAGGATTCTTCTTATACAGAGCATCCTACCTCATCTATACAAAGTTTGCCTTTCAGTCATGAAACAAGCATCCCCATTTTTCACCTGAAAACTAATCATGGGAACCCTAAGGGTACCCCCCCAAAGCCACCCCCTCCAAGAAATAAGGCCCTAATAGCCGGCCTTATTGAGGGAAACCAATGGTTAATAGTCCCTCAATAAGGCCGGCTATTTCCTTGGGGGGGGGGTGGCATTTGCACTCGGGGCCTCCATGGCTTTGGGTAGCTACTTTTATCCCATTTCTATAAATCTAAGGTTACAGGCAAAAACAAGGGATTCCTTTCATAGTTGGCGGTTCTCGGGGATTGCCGATTAGGTGTGCTCTATCAGGGTGTGTCTGCCACCTTGACCTTGTCACCTTTGACCACCCTGGCCTTCCCAGGGACCTCCATAGGAGCTCCACCGGAAGGTGCACCATCATGGGCTCAAGAGTTAAATCGTTTTCCAGGCCGGAAACGTTGAGAAACATGGCGAAACGTGGTGCTAGTTGTTTTGTTGAGGGCTGTGATGGTTGCTTTTTTTGCTTGTTGAGGCTGTTGTTTGCTGTTTTTTTTTGGCTAGTTGTTTTGGTTTTTTGTTGTAGTTGTTGTTTTTGTGTACATTTTTGTTGAACAGTTGTTTTGTGATTTAACTTTAGTTCCGAGAAAGATAGCGACAAGAGATAAAACCGTTGAATCAAAATCCGTGAATTTATGTATTAACAAACATTTCTTTTTGCATTGACATGTCATATCATCTTTTCTATCTTCAAGCCAAAAATACATCAAACAATTAAATGGGACCTTACCAACAGACCCCTAAGTAAGTTGCTCGAACTATTAGATACTCAGGTTTAGGGTTCCATTCAGTGGGTCCTGTTGGAGATTTCTGGGAAAATACATATGTTTTCTTGCAATGTTTTTTTTGGTTGCCTTAAACAAAAAATCACCACGACACGGGTGGAACATTTTTCGGTTCCGCCTCGCAACCCGTCAGGTTTGTTTGAAGATTTCGAGGCTGGGAGGATCCTGAGGTTTTCAGGGGAGGTTTCCCCTCAACATAATCCAACCTAAAACTCCGAAAAATCCTGACTGGTACCTAAAGTCACCTGCTAGGTGGTGGTTTTAGAGATTTTTTTGGTTTTCATCCCTACCCCTAGGGATCCAATCACCGAACGTCAGATGATAATAGGGGTGTATAATCACCCTCTTCAGCAAGGTATTTAGGTTCCAGTACCATTCTCAGAAGGTGATTGGATTCCTAGGGTACCGGGGAAATGATCCAATTTGACTTGCGCATATTTTTGAAATGGGTTGCTTCAACCACCACCTAGCCTGTTATTTCAGTAGGGTGAAATGACAAAAAAACTCCACGTATAAAAGGGCAAAATTTCACCCCAGTGAAAGCCTTTTTAAAACGATTTCCATTGACAGGGGTGAAATAACTCCATTTGAAAACACATTGTAAGAGGTCGTCATGTAGCTACAGTATCAGTTCTGGAGTGAGGTGTTTTCTAGAAACCAGTTGGGGGTTATGAAGTATCTACCTTTTCAGAATACGGTGTTATGGATGTATCGGAAGTTTGTGGTTCAGCTCTTTCTGGTAAAAATGGTGTGAACATCTCCGGAAGCAAGTCGCTTTGGATGATTTTTCAAAGGCACGTTTGGTTTTTGTTTTGGGCCTTGCCTAGTGATGAGCAGATGGAGCAATTGGTTGGGGGTCGAGCACCAAGCACTTGTTTTGCACAATGCAAAATGGCTCCATTTCTATTTGGGTGTTTCAAAAAATAGGGGGAACACCCCCAAAATGGATGGTGAAACTAATGGAAAACCCTATTAAAAATGGATGATTTGGGGGGAAAACCAACCATTTAAGGAAACACCCATTTTAGAATAGACACTCTATGAACATGGTGGGTACCTTCGAGTTTTGTCCAAGCCTTACATTGAATCAAGTTGGGTCACAAAACACCCCCCGCACTTTGGCCGATTTGATCATGAAAACTTACCTGCAATCCAGGACTTTTTTTTCTAAGTCTTGTTCGGAGGAATTGGGAATTCCATTGGCCAAATATCAACAAAAACTGTTTATTTTCAAAGGGTTTTTCCCTAGTAGAGTTCATTCCTACCCGGATTCACAGTCGCGCCAAAAAAAATGCTTGCAGCAAACTTTAATTTCATGAACAAAGAGACGATGTTGTTGTTTTTTCAATGCAGATTCATATACATGAAATCGCCTTATGTTGAGTAACCCAGTTGTTTTTGATTATGAATCATGCATACAATTTGCTGATTCTCTGATTTTGATTGAAATCACTCTTGGCGGATACGATTTTTGTTTCAACCGAAATTTTTGTTGCCCTCCGGGAGGGTCCAACTATCAGTTGGAAACCCGTCAAAGAGACTGAGAATGGTATCTCGGAAGCAAAAAAAAAACATGTCATCTGAAGAAAGATCTCTGCCCAGTCCACTTGGAGGATCATCCCAGTTAGATCCAGTGCCATTTGGAAGAGGAATTAACCCCACTTAGAAGACTTACTTACTAACCATTGTTATTAACCACTTACTAGCTGGGATGATCCTCCAAGCCGGCATTACTAACCACTGTTTATCCTGAAAAGATGCCCTTCTTTCTTGGGCGTGAGTTGAGCCGCTTCATCCCTATCATACTGGAATTTCACGAGTCAAAAATTTGTGGGGGAGACAGGAACAAAAAATGTTCCCCATATTTTTGTATGGCATTTTTCTACTTACATGAAAGGTTGATGAAAAGAAATGGGACCAATGGTAAGGTCTGCCAAAAAATACCGGTCTTCCATAGATCCTGGGGATTTTTGAATGCTAGGTGACCTAGAAACTACCAGTTCTTCCTCAGTTTTTGGAGGCAATGTATTTTTGTTCTTTTCTTTTTTTAGGGGGTCACAAGTTGATGTATACTGTGGTAAACTAACATAGAAATTGAAAAGGAACCCTTTGAAGATGTATTTCCTATCAACCATGGTGATTTTCCATTGCCATGTTAGTTTGCCAGAGGGTAACATTTTTGGATCTTTACACCCCGGAAAACTAACATGTCCCCTAAAAAAAGGGGACTATTTCAATAGGAAATACATCTTCCAATCATTGATTTTCAGGGGACATGTTAGTTTTCTGGACCTTTTTTTGTATTTTTTCACTCGTTTTGGACCCAGCAGATTTGGATCAGAGTACTCACTTGACATCTTTTACACCCCCGCCAAATGCTTTAGGTGGGGTGCAGCAACCAGGGTTAGTTGGCCGGGGGAATTTGGCCCCATAAAAAGGCAGGGTTTTTCACCCCCCGAAAATTCAACGGCTGGAACCTGGAAAATGATGGGTTTTTCTCCAAGTTCCGAATCGATTCTCCTGGACTCCAAGGGGGCCCCATTATTTTCTGGTGAAAACCATGTTTGGGCCTTGAGGGGGGGGGGGTCAAAAAATTTCAGGCAGAAACTGATCCGATAGTAAAACCACCAACATATGGGAAACCACCTTTTGAACTCGATTTTTGTTGACCCCCTTCAAAGTCGTGGCCGTTTTGAGGACCCTATACAATACACCCCAAAACGAAAAATAGCTTCAAACCCTTCCACTGGAGGGTCCAATGATTCTGGAGGGGCAGCCAAAATTTTGATTCAATGAACATAGATGGCTGATTCGGACCATAGGTGTTTGTTGCCGTCTAGTTTCTGCAGGTGGTGATTTCAAGTCCATCAGTCCCTAATACATGTTCCAAGACATAAATCAGTCGCACATGAAGAAAGATTCTCTTCATAATCACTATGAACAACTTTATTTAAGCTACCCCCGCCGGAGCTGCCTCCCAATTCTTATGGGTCGTGTGTTCTTTTTTCAATCACTATACCCCACATTAGTACAGATATGTCCCCTTGATCTGGAAAGATTATGAAGCTTCCGGGCGAAGCCATTGAAGCCATCTAAAAACAAACTGAGGCGATCAGTTGCTGTATCCTTCTTGGCTGGCGGGTCAGTGGAAGGTGCCTTGAAAAGGTTAAATAAACAATAAAAAGACAGGGCCCCTGGTTGAGTGGGTGAAGACGGGGGGATGAAAAAACACCGTTATCTGTTTACGGTTTAGAGATTATGAAATCGTCCCAAAACTCGCTTTTTGATGCAAAATTCGATAATTTTGTTTATTGGATGCACGAGAGTTGCACAATTTTGTGTAGTTCAAGTTTGAGCTACCCAAAAAAGTTCAAATTGGTTGGTTGCTTCCTCGATTTGATGTTTCGTTCTCGAAAGATTCAAGACTCTAAACTTGATTTGCACAAAAGACGCCGAAAACCCCTCAAAAGTGGCGTCATTTTGAGGGCTACTATACATAGCACCCCTACATTCACAGCCTCCTTTTTGGAGGGTCTAAGAATCGCTGGTTTCACAAAAAAACCCTGGGATTCCTGAGATTTGAGGCCCGAAAAAATTCATTCTCCAAGGCTTGAAGTGAATTTCCCATGTAGAATACCCAGATGCGCCGAATGATATGGTATATTTTACATTTGGTTGATCTTTTTATTGTTCCGCATGGGTAAACGTAGACATCCCAGAATTACTATAAGAAATCCAAGGGTCTTCCGCTTGTGGACCCATTTTTTTGTGGAGTTTTAGATAGCCGTGGACCCATTTAAGTGGGTGATTTTCAAGTTGACCTCCTATTTTGGGGCGATCGTTGGGTCACGAAGCCGGAAGAAGCTGGAATTTTTTGGCACCTCAAGTAGACTGAAAACCTTTTTTTCAATAGCTGTTTCTGGTTCCCTTAATAGGTGGTAGGTGGCATAGAATCCCCCAGTTGGCATTATATATACCACTTATAATTATACCACTTATATATTGCCTTCTGGGTGATTATATGCTACCTACCACCTTTTAGGGGAACCAGAAACAACCATTGATTTTTCCCAAACTTTTTCATGAAAGATTTGGTTGTGACCTCCTTGAGAAAGAAGCGTCGAATCTGGGATGTTTTAGCAATTGGTTAACTGGGGTTCCAAGGTTAGAATTCCATCCCAGAGGATCCATGTAATTATGGTATATTTACCTATACATTTACCATAAAAATCAACTAAATGTAGGTAGATATCCCAGTCCCATGGATCCTCGGGCATGTTTGGTTTCTTTTTTGGGGGTAGGGGCCCCCGAAAACTAACGGCTGGAGCCTAAAAGTGGTGGAGCTTTGGGCTGGGAAGATGACTAGTGTTACACCCCGGAACACTAACACGACCATGTAAAAACAACCATGAATGACTAGGTGGTATCAACTCAAAACATTTTTTAATCTTCACCCCGAAAATTGGGGGAAGAAGATTGTCAATTTGACTTCCGCATATTTTTCAGAGGGGTTGAAAATCAACCACCAACTAAAGATGAAGATGTATCTCCTATTGAAAATAGGGATTCTCCATGAGTCATGTTAGTGAACTCAGGGGTGGGATATTTTCCATCCAGACATGTATTTCCTCTTAAAGATGGATGGTGATTTTCCATCCCAGACCATGTTAGAGTGAGTGAACTCGAGGGAAGTAGCGTAACGCCCTGGACCTTCCAGGATAACATTCCCCATGGGGATGGTTCCTCACCTCAAGGAACTTGGTAACCTGGCCAAACAAAGTGGCAACGAGTTCAGATTTGGAGCTACAAGGTGGTGCCCCTACTAAGGTATAAGTAGGGTTATGGGGCCCCTTTAAATGGTCGAAAATAACTGACTAACTGGGGTTATAACCTTATAAGAAAGGTTATAACCCCACGTATAACTGGTCGGGGCCCACCTTGTAGCTACGTGTATTGATACTGTTGATGGTTCAGAAATCCCAAAACAACCACCGTTTGGATGGTGCTAAAACCTTGTAAATAATTGGACAAACTTCCAACCTCAACTGGTTTCGCAGGATTTCTGAACCATCAACAGTATTTTTATAAAACCCTGAATCTTCGGTCTGAAATTTGAGCCACAAAAAACACCAAAGACAGACTTTGGGGCTGAAACTTGACACCATTGCAGGGTCTAGGTATGTATATTTTTTTCTATAAATTTCTGCATACATATATATATATGTATATATTTATACATATCGCATAGGATTCATCGGACTGGTATATTTACCTACATGAATGGTTGATTTTTTTTTATTGGTTTTCCTGTAAGTATAAAGATACCATTCCCACGGATCCCACCTATGATGTGTATATTTCCTGACTTGCCTAAATAGTTCACACCTCTGGAAGATGAACGGCTGGTTCACCTACAAATCACCCAAAAGGAGGCCATGATCTGAACCAAACCTCCATGGAATTATATTCCATCATTTCCATCCGTTAATCTTCAAGGGGTGTAGACTTTGGGACTCTATTTAAGATCACGTTTTTTTTTTGTCTTTTGTCAGTTCTGCATTCCAGTTTTTGGGAAAGGTGGAATGCAAGAAGCGCGATGTGCGCTTTCCACAGGGCTGGGGTCTGTTAAGTGCACAGGTGCGATTGGATGGGTTGGCACCGGAGTTTCGGTGCAGTCGTTTTTTCGGGCGCCAAAAAATGGGGGTGTTACATGAGCAATGAAAGAAAGCGCCCATGGTTCTTTCCGGTTTTTGTAGGGGATTAAATTTTACCCAGTTATGTGGGGATTACAGGTAATCCATAAAATAAGGATCCCTTTTTAAACAGCTAGTATAATAATGGAAAGTATCCGAGGATTTTTTCGTGGCTCACATACATTTACATAACTCGCTGGTGGCCTTTTTCGGGATTTCAAAGCGTGTTGATGAGTTCCTATAAGAGATGATTAAAGCTTACGGCTACGCATCAGAGATGGTAAGGGACAAACTTCGAAGGTTTATATAATCTCTTATGAAACGCATTTTTACTGACAGGGCGAACCTGGTCAAACGATGTCAAACGTGGTCAAACGTGGTTCACGGGGTAGGTGGGTTGACTACAGTCATGGAAAGAAACAACTGGGCATGTTTGAGGTGACCTTTTTCTTTTCAGGTTTGGAAGTGTGTCCCAAAAAGGAGAACCCTCTTGATTCATGGAAACCTATTATTTTCCTCTTAGAATGCCAATATACTACCCTAGTACTATTTGTTTTTTTAAATGCAGCTTTGTGCCTGACATATTCTCAGAAATTTTCAAGCCCGAAATTCGCAGGCTTTCTTGAGGGTGAGGGTTCAAAAGGTGGAGGATCACCATTTCGGGACTTCGATTTCTCCACAAACTGCCACGAGTGGGGCGTTTTTTGGAATTTCCCTTGACTTATTCTGATTGCATGTGTACCCAGGAAGAATCTTCATGATTTGCCCAGATAGAAGATTGGGAGATAGAAAAATCTTGAACGTTGGGGGTCAAAGTGCTGAATGACATGATTTTTGGATGCTGTGTGTGTCCCTCATGGAAAGTTTGCAGACTTTTCTTTTTGTTGAGTTTTTTTTGATTCAAAATAGACCATGCAAAATTCATCAGCAGTTGGACATGATGCATGTTTGGTTGTGAGTATTTTTCAAGCATAGCTGGCGACTTCATAGATTTTTACCCTATAACATAGGGAAATGATCTAGAGTTTTCACTATAGCCATAATTGAAACAAATGCTGGGGGGAACAAATTTTCACCTACGTAGAGAAAGATGGAGCCACAATAATCTGCTTGAAGGTTTTTCATAATATTGTGTATATTTCTCGATGATTTCATTTTTCCCTTTTTTAAACTATAGTGGTTAATTGGTGGTTTGGGGCCCGGTGGTTTGGATTCCTTGGATTCCCTTGTGAATGGGATTCTTACTTAGGGCCGAACAGGGTCCAAGTAGTTTTACATCCCTCAAGATCCATGGAACTGGTATATTTACGTGCATGAATGGCTGATGTTTATCGGTTTCCATGTCAATACATCATATACATATATATGTATATATATATATATAGATCCTGTGGGTATAGCTCCACAAAATGTATATAGAACTCTTCCTTTTTCAGGACCTGTTTGAAAGAAAATGGGGGGTAAAACCAGGAACCTCATAGCTAGATGTGCGTCACAATTGAAACGCATGCGGGCCGACAGTACCGATAGAGGCAGATTGGATGGAAAGGTCGGACTTTCAGCGTTGATGCTCAGGCCGTGGGATTTCCCACACATGTCGTGCAGATTCTGACCTTGATGGACATGCAAACCTAATTCGCAACTGGAAATATTGGCGTTGACGAGGGCGCCGCGCTGCCACATGGCCCTGGGCAAGCCCCAGACAGGCGATCGCATGCTGGTGGTGCACGAGCCGTGGCTCACGAAGATTCTCAGCGGGAGCGTGGAGATCGTCGATACGCAGCCCCTGACCGAACAAGAGTTCCGAGGATGTGGCACAGTATCGTGCCGCAAGTGGGAAGGTACCAAACGTGGCACCTTTCCTGGCTCTCATTGCAAAAGAGAGCCAGCGCGCAGGCCCACGAAGATGTGGCAGATGTGTTGCCTGATGTGTGAGAAGTGGCAGCGGCAAAACTACAAGAAAAAGACTGCCCACGGCCCTCGGTGCCAGAGGAGGGATGTGCCGCAAGTGGCGGGTGGCAGGCTACAGGAAGTCTGGGTTTGATGCAAGGCTCAGCTGACCAACCCTTGCCTATACAAGAAGATTGTTGGTTGGACGGTGTCTGGTGCCCGGACCTTGGACCTTTGGAAGATGCATGTTCTATTGAATATGAAAGGAATATGAAAGGACTTCCAATTTCCTATTGAACATGAATAGTCATTTAATTTCTTATTGTGAGCATGAATGGATTTCCACTCTTTTCTCTCCCGCCCGAACCACAACAGGGCCAACCCCCTAAAACTCATGTCGATCCCAAAAAAAATTAAGTCTCTGCCTCTGTCAGATGCCGGGCGTGGCAATGGCTTCCATCTTGCGCTTGCCCAATGTTGGGGCTGAACCGACCCTACAGTTGCCCGGCGGGTTTTTGTTCTGAAGAACGGTGTGGAGGACTTTTTGTTTCAAGAGGTTCGGAATTCGTACTAGAGCAATTTAAGGGTGAAAGTAGATGTACAGTCAAATTAAATATTGGTTGGCAGCTTATATACCTAGACCCTCCAAGGGTGTAAACTTTCAGCCCCTGGGTCTGTTTTTGGTGGTTAAAGGGCTCAATTTTCACACCCTTGGAGGATTCAGATATATAATATCTATCCTTTGTATGTTTGTTCTTGATTCATATTGCTACTTTCCAAGGTTTCATGATGTTTAGTGGATTATTTCATCGGCCCAAGCTCTTGACTATTAAAACTAGTGGTGGTTTGAACGATTTGTTTTATCTTCACCCCGAAAATTGGGGAAATGATCCCAAGTTGACTAACGATTTTCAGATGGGTTGGTTCAACCACCAACTAAAAAAGATATAAAAAAATCCTTTCTGATCTTTGCAAAACTAAAAGCCAAACCCTAAAATCAAATTTGGACATGTTCAAAACATTTTAAGCCCTTGAATAGTCGAATCATTCACACACACCTTAATTTGCAAAAAAAGGTGCGGGCGGGTGATCCATTTGGAGTTGATGATGATTCAGAATCTTCACCACAAACTTGGATGTGTTTAGTTGTTCCATGGTAAATCCTCATTTTTCACCACCATTTGGGAGAATATTTGTTGGGGGACCTTTGTACCTCCAAGTTAAGTACCTGAATCTTTTGGTTGATTCTAGAAGGCCCGGCCCTTCCGGGAAGATTAACCCGCCATTTTTTCCTTGTAATTAAAAAAAAGGGTGTGGACAAACCACCACCTATAGGCCTTTCCAAACCAACATTTACATCACCATCAGCCTTCGATTTTGTTTACACCCCAGAAAACTAGCGGCTGGAACCCAAGAACTGGTGGTTTGCATATATTTAGATGTTTCTCCTTTTCCAATGGGTGGTATTTTCAGGTTCCAGCGGTCAGTTTTCGGGAGTGTAAGGTAAGGGTCACACAACCCCATGGGTTGTTCTGTTGATCACCGCACCGAGAATTTCTTTTCAGGTGGAGATTTAAAGAGGTCAATGGAGGAGCCCAAGCTGAATGGGAAGAGATCTTTCCCAACACCTTGGAGGCTGGGGGTCGAAGGGGTTGCGGGCCGTAAGGGTAACTCCCCAAAGTGCCGAAATCTTCTAACAAAAAACCTACTCTGCCCCGAAAACGAACGGCTTTTGAACCTAAAAACATATTCACCTCCAATTTGAAGCGGAAATCCGTTAGGAACGGATCCCATCCTCCATTTTTGTTGGGAGTTCCCAGCGGCCCTTTTTTCGAGGGGGTGTGGGTTTATGGTTCAATTGAAGGTTACACTCCCCCCATTCGATGCCACGTTTTTTGCGAGGAAATAGCCAGCCTTATTTTATCTTATGCTATTATTGTTATTGGGCTTACTAGGGGACCATGATGATTAATAAACCCTTAGATTCCCATGACTTGGATTTGATTTTTTGGGTGTTTTGTTTTTAATGGATTTGTACCATGTGCATGGCAATCTTTCACCACGAATTTGGGATATATAATAGTTTTGGAACTTTTTCCAAGCATCTTAAGCAAATCCAAGCCCATGGTAAGGATGAAAGTTGATTGAATGGATTAACTAGGCTGTATTGATTGTGATGAGCAAATGAGCATCACGCCCAGGTATCGTGTAGTTAATAACTCCTATTTATAAGCCATTTATAGGCCAATTGGAAGGGGTCCCATGTCACCCCAGTTATTTAGGGGACAAAAACGATCACCATGGTTGATTAACGGACCTGGAAAACAGCCGTTGCTGTTACTTTCCGTCAACTTTGCCCGTGAAGCCAGCAATGCAGTTGCCAAAAATTTACGTTAAACCAGTTAGTACATGGGATGCTCCTCCAAATAAGGTTACCCTAGATTTCCCATAAGATAAGGTAGCTATAATATAATATTATCCAGGTCACCCAGTCATCCCAGATGGTTATAATTGACCACTTATGTCCCACCATGGGATGATCCTCCTCCATCCGCATCCACTTCACCTTGGCAGCTGAGGGTTTCTGGCCCGATGCACACGTGGCGGCAGCGCCAAAACGTGGTGCCAACGGATGGGCCTTGACGTATGCCTCGCCAACGGCCATGTTTCGAAAGGCGAGTTCGTTGAAAGGGTAAGGGGCTTGGTGAAAATGAAAACCGGTTGGTATTCTGAGTGGTGGTTTCAAATATTTTTTATTTTCAACCCTACTTGAGGAAATGATCCAATTTGACTAATATGTTTTCTACTGGGTTGAAACCACCAACTAGCATTTCTTTTACAACCATGAACCTACTATAAATAACTTATACAATATTCATATAAGATGGATCAGATGTATCCCGGGTCACAAACCCTACCGTAACCGTTTTTTTTAGAAACCGCTTGTTTTTTTGGTAATACGTAGGGCCGGTTTAGTGCGGTTGCTCACGGCGGCGTAGACCAGGATGGAAACCTCACGGAGCGCACCGTGATCTCCAAATGGTTTGGTAGTGAGCTTTGGCAAAAGGAAAATCAATGCTATTCAGCGCCTCGACTGTTGCGAAAGGGGGATGATGACATGACCCATGGAGGATCCATGGGACTGGTATATTATATTTACCTACCTAATTCAAATTACATGCAAAGCATGAAAAAATCAACTTTAGATGTAGGTAGATATACCATGCATGGATCCTTTGGGTGATTATGATGATGATGATGATGATGATGATGATGATGATGATGATGAACACTAATTCACTAATTTTATCCCAGTAAGATTTTGAACAAAATTAAGTCTACAACTGCTGAATACTGGTGATTTTTAAGACCAAATGGGATGCCAGTCAAGCAAAATTAGAGTCTCCAGTAAGACTGCTATGGCACGGAGCAGTACTCAACCTTTTACATATATACAAGAGCACCCCAAAAAAAATCACACTCCAGGTGATTCAAGTCGTGACCTTTTTATCCCTGGAAACTGAAGGTCACCAGCAACCTTTGAATGGGGTCACGTTTTCACCATCCAAAAAGAGGTTCACCAGCACGCAGAATTGCCAGGCTCCCAACGAAAAGACATCAAACAAAGCCCGTGATTTTGCAAAAAAGCAGCCAGTCTGAAGTTCAATTCATTGGACCCTCCAAAAACAAGGGGTTTTCTGGGTGGTGGTTTCAATTTTTTTTAATGTTCATCCCTACTTGGGGAGATCCAATTTCACTAATATTTTTCAAAGGGGTTGAAACCACCAACTAGAAAAGGAGTTTTTGTTTGACTCTGATTTTTTTGCTCACGGTTCTTTTGGATCTCCAAAACCACCTCATGAGTCTTAGGGATTTTTTTGAAAATTCTTGGCAAAAAAAAACAAATGCAAGAACATCAAAAGGCGAAGCAAAAAAAACAGCTGGCGAGAATATTTCATACATGTATATCTAATTCAATAATTCACTTATAAAATGTTAAACTGTTGAAAAACTTTTAGTTTGAGAAACACCTGAGTTTTGCCTACTTTAAGTGAAGGTATGAACCAAAAAGTCAAAGCAACGGAGGATGCAACATCTTCATTCCAAAAGGAAGCCTTCCCCCCCATGCGCCTCACACAGTGCAAAAGTCACATCCGAGACAAACAATTTGAGGCCACGTAAAGTGGAAACATCAGCACACCGCATGTTCAAACAAAAATTATCCCAGACTCTTCATGTATGCCTTATTTACCTATAAATTTTGGGTAGTTTGAAGGGGGGTAAATGTAGGTAAATTACATCATATAGTGTACAGTGAGGGTGTGGGTAGAGTAATTTGCCCAGACAATGGACCAGTACTTTTGGGAGTAGAACGCCCGGTTTTTAGCTCGAACGTTGAGGTGGAATGGATTCGACAGACGGACATTCGTGGTTGGAAGGGGATGGGGGGTGAGATGGTAGATTTGGACCGTTTTTTCAAAGCCAAACCCTGGAAACAAACCAATATTTACCCCCCTCAAAACTAACATGACAGTGGAAAATCCACCATTTGAAGATGTATTTCCTATTGAAAATGGTGATTTTCCAATGTTATGTTATAGTTTTCAGGGGTGTAGATCATTTTAGATCCCTAGTAGTAGCTTCTGTGGCTTTGTTTGTGTCCCAAAGGTTTTTCGGGGACAACCTTGATTCCCAACTGCTAATTCCCGATCTTTGGTAAACTAAGATGGCTGGCCGGATTGCTCCCCATGTTTCCCATAGGAAAGACATCGACTCATTCAAGGTCCACTTTTCACCAAACGTTTCAGGTACCTAAAGTGGAGGTACTCACCTAGAGAAACTGTTTCAATATTCTCTCTCCAGATTCTGCCTGGTAAGACAAGGGTACCTCAGCTGGTAGAATATGTATGTAACATAAATTTAAATGTAGAATATATTGCATACATAGAGAGAGAGAGAGAGTAAAAGTATATATTGTTAAAACAAGATAATGTATAAATTACCCAATTGCCCATGTATACATAATATATATATACATTATATATACATTGCCATACATTATTTTATATAATATATTTGTGGAGATTGCACACACATACTGAATACATACACATCATCATCACAATATCATTACTAAAAAATGTAGGCAGGGAGCAACGCTACTCAAAACTTTTATCTCATGTTCCCAGACCTTTTTGATCGATTCACCTTCAAAGTAAAGACGGATCCGTGTTGCAACGTCTGTTCGTTCAACAGGACCTGCTGCAAGGTCAAGATGGCGTGGCAGATTACAAGGCAGATTTTCAAATCGGTTTGAAAGTTGAAATGAATTCTAGGCAAACTACCGCGATCCCAAGTGTTGGTGATTTAGTCCCCAAAATGCCCGAATCAATCAGGTTTATAGGAATTATGAATGTCCCTTGTTTGGGGGGGTTTTGCTCTACCTCACCTTTAAAGTGGTCTTCCAATGACGATAATCGACGATGTATATATTTAAGGGGACATCAACGAACCTCAATTCAGCCTGTCTGTTGGAGAGATTCGGATCTGTGGCCTCAACATGAGCAGAAAAACAGAGTTTGTAGAGAAGAAAACATGACATGGCACAGTCCCGATGTATGGGTTTATATGGGCCCTTTACTAACCTACCTTTTTGGGGCTGTGCCATGTATTTTGACTATAGGGCATATTCTTTGGTACATTTTGTACTTTTTGTTTGGGGGAGTTGTGTGCCCAATTTCGTATTTCATGTTTCTTTTGAGGTATCATTCGACATCCAAAGGATATGGATCAAGAGCTTCTTATAGACATCTCATTTCTTGAAAAGGAATTAACGGACATTGCTGAAGACACCCCGTTATTCAACTCTTCCGGTGGAGGTATATAGTCTTTGTATTGGAATGGGGGCTTGGAGGTAAATCTGGAATTTTCCTACGGGTTGTTTTCCTTTGCAAATATTCTTGCGACCAAGGGAGTAATTAAATTTCAATGGTGTTATTTTTGGATTGCTATGGAATCCTCCCACAGGATAAGCCTCAAATTGTCAAAGTAGTTTGCCTCACGAAAGGAATTCTCAGCTGTATATAACGCTATATAGGTGGTTTCAAATATTTTTTATTTTCACCCCTAGTTGGGGAAATGATCCAATTTGACGAGCATATTTTTCAAATGGGTTGAAACTACCAACTTGAATGCCAAAACTGTGGTCGGTTGGTGGATGATTGAATTACGACACCATCATCCCAAATCGTTGGTGGCTGAGTTGATTGATTTTTTGCCAATTTTCCTAAGCACATCCCTGAAGTGATACCCACATTTCATTCTTGGAACCGTTATAATTAGGAAAATATACAAAAAACAACATCAAAATTCCACCGTAAAATGGGGCTGAACTTCATTCACAGCCCGTTTTTGTTGGGAAACATTTCCACCCGTTTTTGGAGCCCGTCGGTGTCACATGGCAGGTCTTAATGACTTTGACTCAACAAGAGAAGGGCGGCATCAGCGGCAAAATGCGCATCGCAGCCTTTCTGCAATCTGTGGATCCTGGTTACTTTGAGGTCGACCGTCGACTGGCAGGGGTCGTGTTTGGATGGTAATTTTTTTGTTTGGGATCATGGAAAAAAAGGGATCCCTTTTCAAAAACCTTCATGGAGTTTTTTCAAGAGGTGCATCTTACTCCGGGTTAGTAGTTGAACTTCTTTGTTGCGTATATGTTTTAAGGAATTCATCTTGCCCCCCAAAATGTTGGGCAAGAACTAACTTTGTTTTTAAAATGATTTTTGGGGGGGTTGCTAAGTTTTGTCATTAAAACCTGCGGTTTTTCCATGTTTTTTGTTGAGTTTTAAAACCCCCTACAAACATCACACACCTCGAAACTCGGCATCAGTCTCGTCAGGTGTGCGGTGATGAAATCACCCCGATTGGTTTGGGTACTTGGTTGGGTTATACAAAGGAAATCATACCCAGTTTTATAAGGATTATATGTTCATCCATGAAATCAGGATCCCCCCCCCAAAAAAAAACCAATGTCAGTATTTTTTTCATGGTGACAATTAATGTCATGGTCGGGGGTTTGAACGTTGCACCCCTTCACTGCCAACAACCTGTCGCTGCTCCGTCGTCGTGACGACGTCGTGATATTTGATGCCAGGCTAATGGCAATGCTGTGGCCGTCTATGATTACGATCTTCAACTGACACCCAGTTGACCCGTTTGAAGCGTCGGCAAAAAAATGGTGACCAACTGCCGCATAATAACATGACGTACATTGATGGGTTGTTTATTTCCTGGGGAAAAACACGGGGCAGGAAAAACAAGGATTAACGTTAACTTGTACCCCTAAAGTCTCATGATTCACAAAACTGGTATATTTACTTCCTAATTTACCATAAAAATCAACTACAGTAAAGATGTAGGTGTAAGTAATGGTAAATTATACCAGTTTGCATCCAGTAAATATGGGACCATTTTGATGCTAAATGCATGCCAGTCCCATTGATTTAATGACTGGTCAACCTACCCCCCCAGTTAGGGGATTGACTAACCATAGTTGCTAACGACTTACAAGTCCTATCCTCCAAGCAGGGGACAAATCTGCAACCTTGATTTCCTGCTAATTCCCGGGTACTTCTTTGGTAAACAAATGGAGGTCCCACTACTTGGATGTGCCAGGAAGTTAGGATCAAAGCTTAGCAAATGGGTGATATCCTCAATCTACCCCATTTATAGGTAGAATATCATACCCCATTGATCCGTTCACCATTGATCCTAACTTCCGTCCCGGGACATCCAAGTAACATTACCATAGCATCCATGGGACTGGTATATTTCCCTACATTTAACCATTCATGTAGGTAAATATACCATATCTGGATACTATTGGGTACTGTTCATCCAAACATCACCTTCCATCAACATGTACCCAATGTCTGGTATATTTCCTTCCATATATGGATGGTCCCAAGGTGCCCGACCTTCGTGATGACTTGCAACGTGTCGCAGCACCTGCGGAGGTGTGTGTCTGGGAGGCGCCGGTGAACGGAACCGGAAACGGGGCAAACGGTGGGTTTAACGGTGGTGACGTGGACAACGGTTTTGGGAGATTCCAAAGGTGGGTTTTTTGGAGGTTTTTGGAGATGTTTTTAGTAGACTCCGGGATCAACTAACATAGCTGGCTGGAACTGGAAATCTGAATGAAGATGCGTTTCCTATTGAAATTGGTGATATTCCAGCTAGCCATGTTGGTTTACCAGAGGGTAACCTTTGTAGGTTTTGAAGAGCAAGAGATAAAGCTTTTTGCTTTTTTTTTGTTTGAGGTACCAACTTTTTGAGGTGGAAGTGAGTACAGTTTCACCTTGGGGCGTTTTTTCTTTAGTAGGTATACCCTCAGGTAAAAAATAACATAGCTGGATGGAAAATCCCCCATAGTTTACTAAGGAATACATCTTCAGAAGTTCAGTAGGTTCATTTTCTAGCCAGCCATGTTAGTTTACCAATGTTTACCAGAGGGTACTTAGAGGTTCAGGATACTTAGTAAGCGGATAGTAACCAGGGTTATAACCTCTATAAGTGGGTTATATGTCCCCTAACTAGGGTTATAAGCCTACATATAACCAGTTACCAAGTATCCTGAACCTCTAAGTAGATGAAAATGACGATATGAACAGCCATATTTAACTTTTGAGTTTGAATACAGGTGAATCTGATGGAAAACTTTCTCGTGGAACATCGACCATCAATGGATTTGAGGCTTCCTAAGGCAGCCTGGCAAAAGGGAAACAAGATCCTTTCCCAGCCTATGGCGAGAGATTTGGGGAGGGAAAGGATCTTTTGTTTCCGGTAGTGGGTAATACATAAGAAATAACAGTTCCTATCAGTGACTTGAGATCCACATAGATCCATCAAGCACGTGAATTTTACCTTTTTGCATGAACATAATTGTCAAATCGTAGGGTCCATGAATATATCATCATTTCCCCGGCACTGAATGTATGTTTTTCTACCTCTACCCTCCTAAACTACCAAAATGTAGGAAAATACAGCCATACATTGAGTGTATTTGGGTTGATGATATGGGGAATGTGGAGTTGGCCTGGCTACAAGGACCCCTTGTCAATCAGACCTAATGATACAGCCCAAGCATCTCAAAGATTTGATCCCAGAATCTCCTATGAAGTCAGTCTCAGGTGGCTCAAGATGGAGGTCAATTATCAAAGGCGCAGCGGCGCGGCCCTTTTCCAAAGGGGGGAAGATGCAAAAGGAGAAAACATAGGATTCCCATAAACATAAACCATTCATGTAGATTAATGATTAATATGTATATATATAATAATGTATATATCTCATATATGGATACTATTGGGTACTGTTGATGGTTCTGAAATCCATTGGTTAATTACGCCGGGTTGGGAGTATTGGATTTTCTGCCGGATTTCTGAACCATCAAGAGCATGTTATGCCAAGAGTTTTTGTGTTCTTTTTGGTGGGGGGGTTTCATACTAATAAATCGTGACACCGTCCTACATCAAGGCAGCAATATTTGCGTAAATGTTTGCTCGGGTTGAAAATGCGAAAGAAGGCTATATAAACTGGGTTTGCAGTTGAGTAAGTAAACACTCACATTGTGCATTGATTTGAATTGCACATCAAATTGTAGCGTGCAGTTTGAATTGTAACATATATTCTGGCTGAAAATTGGTGCTTGGTATGCCAAAGAAAAACAGACCAATAAACAACCACCGCCAGTTGAGAAACTTGTCCCTTTTGTCAGTTGGTCACTTGAGCAACGACACAAACCTTGGGCCCTCATTGTTTACAGTTTATGTACGAGATGAAATCTTACCCAGTTGTACGTTGGGGATTCTTTCACAAGGAATTTTTGATGGATCCCGTTTTTGGAAGCAACCAATTCACAATCCATACCCATCCATGGAACTGATATATTTGCCGACATTTAGATTTATCATCCAAAATCAAGTATATATATATATATGTATAAATATATATATATATACAATTAGTCAACGGAAATCTATCATTTTTCATGGATGGATCGCTTAAGATATACAACCACTATTGACACGGATCGCTGGTCTGAACGGAAGGGAGCGATTTGGGGCTTTGAGAGATGTCCAGACACTCCGTGTATGGTCAATTTAGCCGAGCCATTTGGGTAGTTGAAGGGTAGATATAAGTAACATTTTAGTTAAGTGGTTGTTTAACTTCTTGTTTTACTTTTTGCAATAGGAACTTATATATCTTCCCCCGAAATGTTGGGGAAGATTCGAAAACAAATGGATGGATCGGTTGAAGCCAAAAACCACTATTGATGGTGATGTTTCCACATCATTTCCTTACAAAGTGGGCCCCGAGCCAGTCGTTATAAAATGGAGTTACTTGGATGTCCCATGAAGTTAGTAAAAGGTTAGGAAGTGGCTTATATCCCCAATTTACCCCATGTATAAGTATAGTCGGCTATAACCCATTGATCCTAACCATTGATCCTGACATTTATGGGACATCCAAGTATAACTTATAACCCCAATGAATGGCCTTATGAATCAATGGGTTTCACTGGAGTTATACATAACCACCCCGAAATAAGTGGAGTTATTTCACCTAGTTTTCCGGGGCCCACCTGGTAAATATATACCAATATACTAATACATCTAATACCCATGGATGATTTTTGGGTGTTGATGGTGAAGATCCAACAAAATCATGAGGGGTCAACGGGTCAACAATCAAGGGATTGCAACCCATAAATACGCACTGTCACTAATTATATAGGTTTTATACCGGGATTTCCCATAGGGGGCCCCACGTTGGGATCGGGGAACATCCCTGCCTATCCCCTTGAAACAAGTCGTTTTCCATGGAGATTTTCGCTTGTTTCGGAGCGCCGCTCACCCGCTTGTTACAGACCGAGACCATGAAGGCCGAGGTGGAATCAGGTGTGGATCCTGGTTCGGAAGGGGGTGAAGTCTGTCTCAGCAAAACAGATTCAACAAGGGATTTTTGTTGGTGGATTTTTTCTGAAATACCCTCCCGAAATTTAACACTGCCTATGAACAGTTACCTTCCCAATAGGAAAGTAGTCTTCCAACCATCAAGTCTTCCAACCATCATTTTTCAGGAGCTATGTTTAAACTTAGGGGGGTTATGCGGGAGACACGCCTTTCCCTTTTGAAATTGTTAGTGACGCCCTTTTATACAGGAACTTGTTTTGTTAGCTTTTTTGGGGGGTTGTGACTCGAAGTGTTTGTGTTGAATGATAGTTTTTCGTGATGGGATTTATATACCCCAACCTTGAAAAAGGAGATGCTATTCTGATTTCTTTGAGATAGTAAAGTAGTCAAGTTTTCCAAGAAGAAAAGATTTTATAACCATTTGGCAAGTTTGCTTGGTGATCCTTTCTTCAAATAGTTTTTATGTTTATCCCGTACCTGGGGAGATGATTACCAGTTTGACGCACAGATCTTTCATTCATGGGTTGGTTCAACCACCAACTAGTACCCATAGATGGTATATCTACCTACATTTACTGTACCATAAAAAATCAACCACTCATGTAGGTAAATACATGTAAACACACCAGTCCCATGGATGGCATGGGGTATTTCTCTTCAAACAGATTAGAAACAAAACAACCATTTCATTCAGATGGATGGTGATGACTCAAAATGCCACCCAAAAAATGTTGAGTCAGATTTCCATCAAAAAGAGTAATGTACCAACTTGAGTCACTGGACCTGGGTGAGTGATCCAAGGGGGTGTACTTGGAGGATCATCCCACTTAGTAAGTAGTTAGGATCACCCCATAAGCCATCAAAAGGCCATGTGGAAGGGCAAGAACCGGATCCGTAGGGGACTTGCGATCACCATGGTGATTGACCACTTACAAGTCATGGGATGATCCTCCAAGTATCCTCCTTTCCCCTCCATTTTACTTGCGGCGAAATTCTTCACGGCTTTACGGCTTCCTGAAAGGCCGAAAATGGACTCACTAGTTACTAATTGGGATGAACCTCCAAAGTACTTGGGATGGTGAAATTTTCACGTCATGTACCCAGGTCAATTGGCTGAGTTGAAATGGTCCAGCAGTGGAAGTGCCTTGTTGGTTCATTGCACTACCGAGGTTGGGTGAGGAAATTCACGGGAATGAAATGTCAAAGAGTGGAGGAGGGGGAATTGATCTAATTTTTAGAGATGTTGAGGATTGTTGATGTGTTGTTGTTTTTTATTTTTGTTTTCTTTGTGTGTTTGGTTGTTGTTGTTGTTGTTGTTGTTGTTGTTGTTGTTGTTGTTTCAGTTGCCGGTTTGGTCCTGTGTTCTATGTCTCGGGGAAGCGGTCTCGGGGGAGTGGTACGTGTACTTAAACCGGACTAATGAGTGATCAAGGACAGCATTGCTTCGAGAATGTGAAGGGTATGTGTTGGGTGTGGCCCCTTCCCAGAATTCCAGTGGCAAATAGAGGTTTATAGGGATTCCCTACTAAAAGTGTAATAATCCTGGTGGTCACTGTTACTGGGAAGGGGCCATACGCAAGGTATATAGTTCTTGATTCTTACTTTAGTTTCCATATGCCTCCATGGGACTGGAATATTGACCTACATCTACCATAGATTTACTAGGTGGTGGTTTCACATATTTTCTAAATGTTCACCCCCTAAATTGGGGAAGATTGCCATTTTGACTTGCGTATATGTTTCAAATGGGTCGGTTCAACCACCAACTGGTGAAAAAGTTGATTTAAGCCATTGAGCATTCACGGAGGTCACTGTGGGCTTAGCGGCTTACCCCGTCCCTGAAACTAACGAAGTTTTTTCCCTTGAAAATCGATGCTTGGTTCAGATTTCATTTCTGGGGGCCCGGCCTATCTTCAGGGCTTATGTTAGTAAAATAGGCCTTTTGACCCAAAATGAAAAGTCTCCCTTTGCCATCTATTTTCGGGTGTTTTTGCTATTTAGTTTTAGGGAGTGTATCACCATGTTCACATGATAGGCCAGGTCATGTAAAGGGGTGAAAAAACCACCCCAAGTTACCCCTTGAATTTCGGCCATAGGGCTCCCATGTCCCTCCATTTTTTAATGTGATGTTTAAATCTACTCCAAGCATCTGATTCCTTCGGATTTTTTATGGGAACCCCAGATCCTGAGGTGACATGGGAATCAGATGTAAGTGAGAAAACAAAAATCACTGGGTGGTGGCAACTCAAATATTGTTCATCCCAAAAATTGGGGAAGATGCACCCAATTTGACGAGCATATTTTTCAGAGGGGTCAATCAACCACCAAGTAGATCAAATCTTCTGGGGCAAATTATAACGACTCTTTCCCGCTGACTAGTCCCCGAAAAGATGGTGGTTTAGAATCAAGGAATCCCCAAAAACATCCCCTTAATTCAGGTTTGGGAGTGTTTCGGTGACTGTTTCTTTGATGATTGCCATTCATGTAGGTAAATATGGATATCCAATGGATAGTATAGACTCGAATAAGTCTGGAATCCAAATCCAAAGAGAGCTTTAATCCAAATATAAGACTTCCAGTTTGCTGATTCAGACCCACTGGGCATTCTGAGGCTTTTATTTGAATCCAAGCTTCTTTGCAGTCTTTTTCTGAGGAAGACAGCCTTAAATTCAGATTTAAGACCTTTTAAAGTGGTACAAGTATGTGTCCTGAATGACATTTGGATTTAAGTCCATCCAGTGCAGGGGTTTGTCAAGATTTGAATGTTAGTTGCCTAGTGTTTGAGTGGCTTTCATCCAAATTTCAGACCTGACATGTGGGTTTCAGTGCCTTCCATTCAAATTTCAGACTTCACCGCAGATGGCTGAGATAGTGTCGGTTGAGCCTGCCAAAGGCAGGAGCAGAAAGGACTGGAAGTTGGTGGCCGTAGAAAGTGTGGCTGATGGCCTTTCCTTGCGCACTGCAGGCCAGCAATGGTTTCACCGGCACAATCTGGCGCATAAACCTTTGACTCAGTCCTCTGATCGTGGGAAGCTGACACTCATTGGCAGGTGTCACGCCTGCAATCCGTGCACCCGCCAGCATTGCTTCTCATGGACTGAAGATGGAAATCTGAAAATAGAGATGTTTGGTGAGCACTCGGAAAAGAAAAATATATCCGTTAGACAACTTCATCATGCCAAGAGGTTTGCCAGGAAGCTGATGCGAAGAGAAAAGATCCCTGAAGAGGAGCTGCCGACTGAGAAGCAGCTGAAGAGCAGCTCCAGCTAGCTTGTCAACAATCTCTTGAGGAATCCCAGCAGGCCAAGGAGGCCCTAGAAAGGTGCCAAAATGCTGTTGCTGAGCGTCTGCGAGAATTGGGGATGCAACGGCTGGACACCATTGCAGATGGCAATTGCTTGTATGTGGCTCTGGCCTTCAGCTGTGGCTTGCCGATTCAACCTGAGCATCTCAGACGCGAAATTTGTGCATACATCCTTCACATGAAAGATTTTTTTTTGCCTTGGATGGACACCAGCAGATTTGAAAACTTCGAAGCATACGTCTCCCACATGGAGACGGACGGTGCTTACGGGGATGAACTCTCTTTGCAGAGTGCTGCCCATTTGTTTGTGAGGCCCATTAGGGTAATTGGCGAGGATCCCGAAAAGGATCGTTTGTTCCAGCCTCCGGAATCAATTTCGGCTGACTGCTGGGGCGCGCCTGTGTTCTGCTACAGAGCCTCTCAGGGTCAAGGAGGAATTGCCCGCCTAAGGCGGAGAATCCGGCAGGAGAAGAAAAGTGAAGGAGTGCAAGGCTTAAATCTCAATCAAAGCTGGTCAGCCATAAGAGAAACCAACCACCACAAACTAGAATTCAGATCTTGGACATATTAGGCGGGAAGATTCCAACATGATATTGCCAGGGTCTTAAATTCAAATTTAATACTATTTTGAATTCAATTTCCAGCCCTATCCGTATAGACTCTGGGTATATAGATTCGCATTTTTTTCTCCACCATTTTTTTTCACCGTTGGTTTGTTGTTGTTCCTTTACTGGAATTCCATGCAGGTGGACGATTCAGGTAAAAGTTACTATGGTGTCTCAAAGCTGTCTTGCCCGACCTGTTTGTTCGAACAGGGTGGGTGTGCTCGGTTGAGTTGGTGCATCCCAGGTATCGTAAATGGATAGGATCACCCCCCATTCACAAGCCAACAAAAAGGCCATTTGGAAGGGAAACAACGGGATCCTTAGGGGACTTGCAACGATCACCATGGGTTATTAACCACTTACGAGTCCTGGGACAATGGCAGGTTGACCTGAAAAAATTGTTTAGGGGTCTAGTTTCCACCTACGCCCTGGAAGATTAACGGCTGGAACCTACATAAATCACCCATGTTTAAAGAAAGGAAGGCATGATCTGAACCAAACCTCCAGGGAATCATGTGCAAAAGCCGTCAATCTTCAGGGGTGTATTCCAGGCATGGCACGTCCTAGATGTTACCAAAATAGGACCTATTTGACTTTTGAGTTGATCTGTAGGGTTTGAGAGATGTAATCTACAAAAAAGTTCAACTTTTAGCATCATGTCATGGCTGGTCAACCAACCCCTCCGAGCCACGTACCCCCCTCCAGAAATAAGGGTTTAATAGCCGGCCTTCTTAAGGGAAACCAATGGTTAATAAGGCCTTATTTCTAGGGGGGGGGGGTACGTTCGGGTCGGTTATAGTTGACCAGTCATTCTACTCAGCCATCAGCCAGGTTGCTCGCATCTGCTGATGGCAAAGTTCAGAAGGAATTGGCCAGGGGGCTGGGCAGGGCTTTTCAAAAGTTATGAGAAAACAACCAGAAATTTTAGTGTATCCATGGAAGTTATAGTTAGTAACTAGTTCGTAAGTTGGTTTATAATTATAACCTACATAGGGGACGAAATCGACCTACTTAATAATAATCTATATTTACTATATAAGATATATAAGTATCTGTGGACATCCCAGTTTGGTTTTATTTGTTGAGTTTGGTTTGGGCTGTTTCATTTTTTCGTTTCATGGGACAATTGAATCCTCCAACCAAGAATGCATTCAAAACACGGATTCGTCAAATAGAATTCAAAGGATATTAGGGATTGGCTCATCCTGATGTTAACTAGCTCGAGTAATACCCTGTGTGATTTCAAGATGCTCAAATAATGTAGAGTTGAATAATCCCATACATGAATTAATTATTTGGGATTGTAGTAAATCAACTATATAATGGTCAATTATTGGTTTGGGGCCTGGTGGTTTGGGATTCGAATCGGGTGCCCTTAAGTAAAAATCCCTTTCATAGGGGGATCCCAAAAACTCACCCCAAACCAACAATTAAGCATTAGCTGCCACTTTGCACAAATCACCTAGTAGATCCTAATAGCTATTAGGATGATCAGTTTCTTGATATTATCCCAATTCCCAAACTTCCTTTACATATGGCCACAACAAACACCAACCAACCTGGTGGTTGAACCATGTGATCCGAAAGCACCATCTCCATGTCACCATTAGCTGAATATACCAGCTCAAGAAGCGCCATATGTATGGATTATTTACCTAGATGAAAGGTGAAAAATGGCCGCATGAAGCAGGGACAAAATGGCTAGGTGGATATTCCCATCCCATAGAGCATTTGGGAATTCAGAATTCACACCAAGAAATCCCGGCTTTTGGAAATACGCCCCTATTGTTGATGAAGTAAATCCCTGCTACGATTCATGTGATTTTCGGACAGGCCATCAACGTTTTGCTGCCCTGAATTGCAGAAACACCCAGATGTTTTTTTCTTCCAAACCAGGATTGCGGCCGGGTGTGAAATCTGGGTTTCTCGCATTTCTCCATGCAGGACTTAACCGAAGCAGATGCGACCACGGGTCCTGCACAAATGGGCCAAGCAGTTCAGGCCAAACGTCATGGTGAGCAATGATACGCCCTGTCGTTATAGGGTTTTATTAATTAATATCCCATATTTAGGAATATACACCAGTAATTACAATGGAAATGTTTTGTACAATAAAACTTTGTGTTGTTAATAAATACGCAGTTGTGCAGGGATTATTTCATAAACCATTATACATAAGGAATCCCGTCATTAAAGAACCAGGAGGAGACATGGAAAGATTAGGGAACCCCGGGTTTTATTGGGTGATTGGCGCCAATCCCCTGTCAGGATGCTGGTGCACCACTAGGATTGGTAGCAATGTGGCAATGGGACGTTTTGGGATCCTCCGGTGTTCAAAACATTTCAAACATGTTGTAAGGCAGATCTTAAGAATAAAATCTTTACTAAATGTAGGGAAATATACCTAGAAAGGATATACAGGACCTATTTTTGGTGGCAAAAAAGATTGTGCACTCGCCTTAAATGACCTCAACAAGAACAAACAAAGCTAAGTTTTAATTTGATTGAGTTCCATATGTTAAGATAGATTAATACATCATATCATCTCGCCACATCTCCAACAAAAAGGTCAAACAAACACTAGCTTATAAGTCTTGATGAATCATCCCACTTCTAGTGACACCAAAAAAATGACATCAGCCTCCCAACTTGACAAGAAACAAGAAAGGTACTGGTATGTCCTGCTGATCCTCAGTGAATGGATTATTTCACCCCTATATAAACAGGTTGATTTCGTCCCCTTTTTGTAGGTGAAATCAACCAACTTACTAACTAGTTTCTATAAGTTCCATGGACACCCTAGTAATTTTCCCGATATTTCCTTGAAAAAGTGGGCCCTTATACGATCGTTACAAGCAAGGTGAAATAACTCCATTTTTAGGGTTGAATCATAACCCCAGTGAAATCCATTTAATTTGGGCCATTTTTAGGGGTGAAATGGAGTGAAAGAAGACCCATTTGTAACGATTGTAGTGGCGGGCCCTGTAGAATCAACATTTTGTTTCATGGTTGAATTTGAAAAGAGTTGCTTGCTACTGATATCATGAAAATCTCAAGGTAAACCCCCGAAATGCCCCCCCTTGAAGCCATTTGGTGTTGGAAGTGTGTGAGTGATGGAGACATATTGCTCAGGAGTTACACAGCCAGAAGGCCCAACCTGCAAGTGTCCCGCAATCGTGCGCACTTCCATGTGTATTGCACCAAGATTGGAACGTTGTGGTGCTTCACCAACTATTGGCCATTCGCTGACTATCATGTCGCCACATTGGCTTATGGAAACCCATACTAAAGCTTAGGTTCAAGTCCTCCTGCTCTTGTTACAACAAAGGGGTCAGAGAACAAAGACTCGACAAACGAAGTCTTTGCACAGATGCAGTAGCGATCCTTCGCCCACTTGAATTGCTCGAGCAATGCACGGTTGAGAAGATGTTGGGGGGGTTACCAATGGCAACACACTAAAATAGTTTATTGAAATTCCTTAGAACTCTCTGGGAGTTTGCTTCGATTTGGGTGGGTTTTTGTTTGTTTCGCTGTTGCTTTCTGTTGGTTTCAATACTGCATGAAATAAGGCCCTAAGAATCCCCAACTGAGGGGGCAAACGCCCCTTTAATTTATTAATTGCAAAGTGTACCCCCTCACCAGTGATAAGTACTGTGCCCATGACTCCACTGATTTCGGGGTGAAATTTCACCTCAGTTAGGCAAACACCCCATGTATTATGTGTAACTTCATTTATTAACTTGATCGCCTCGGTTTCGGAAACCATCAAGTTCCGATGAATCTTGCGAGGCCGTGGAATGGAGTCCCACGCTTGATGAATTCATTTTGATCCGAGGATATCAACCGGCCAAGGCCGGTTGGTTGATGTGGTTGCGGGTTTCTTGATGTTTTTTGTGTTGTTTATTGGTGAAAAAACATGGTCCTATCTTGCATGTTCTTGGTGGAATTCCGATCACGGTTCCTTTTGGGTCGAAAAACCTTTTTTTCAGGTATGTTAGTATGGTAGTTTCAGGGAAAACTGTTTTTTTGGATTGGATCTTCGAGCCAAGCCAACTATTATTTGCTTTTACCCTAAGAATCCTGTCCTGTGGAAACACCAGACCATTAAACAACCAGTATTTCCCGAGGGTAAAACATCTCGCCGTTGCTCTGTCAGGTGACATTGTGGTATTGGGATGCGGAGACTCAAACAGTGAACTTAGCCAAAGTCTTAACGGAGAAGGCGCACGGCCGTAAAACGGATCCGTCCCGCGATCCCCCCGGAAGTCATGGGCGAGAAGGGGATTTCTTGATGTCGGATCCATGGGACTGGTATTTATTTTCCCACTGGGAATGGTTGATTTTTTTTGCGTAAATTTGTAGATAAATATACCGCAGAAAATCTTTCCCATACCATTCATGTATGGTATATTTACATATATTTACCTACAATTTGGTTGATTTTTTTCGGCACATTTTGGTACATCTACCAGTCCCTGGCTGGATCCTTTTTGGGTCTGGAGTCTGGATGGATGGTTTTGTTGGACCGAAGTCTGGGGACTTCCGGATCTTCCGATTTATACTAAGTCGATTGTAACTGTGGATATGTATTATATTACCCTGGAAGTCCAACCACCATGATTTTATAGGTTGGTTTCCGAACCACCATTATTTTGGTAGGGGTTGATCATCATCCAACAGGAACCACCAATTTTTTAATGGTGGTTGACTTCCAGGGATGATTTATATGGCAATTGTTTTTCTTCATCGCCCCTCAGCTTTCATTTTTTGTTCTTTGAGTTGAGTTTCTTGGAGCTTTTCTATTTATGATGACTTGGAAGTAAGAGGTTTGGGAGCCGAGGTTTGTCAAGTATATAACCCGTATCATCCATGTTTCCTATATATTTACCCACATTTCTCTATATTTCTCTTATCTGTTTTATGGTAAATGCAGGCAAATATAACCATACATGGATCCTTTGGGTATGTTTTCCAGGCGCGGCTTGAGTAATACATATCTCGGAAGTGGTGCCTTATAGGTACCACGCGGATGAATCCCAGTTGCTTAGTCTCTTAGAGGGGATGAGGATTCTCGACCGGTTAAGAGCTCTTTTAGTCATATTGAATGATATATATAGTTACCAAGTTCATAATTATTATGATAACAATTGTAATATGTCTTTATATAGTTTAGAATATAAGTTGACAGTTGATGTGCCATTTTATTTATAGATGCAGTATTTTGTTTTTATATATCAATTGTATCATATGTTCGAGATGACATTAAAGGATCTTAATGATAAAACCCATGAACATTCAATGAATGAACTTATGACCCATCTCCCCCTTTCTTGGATGACCAATGGACATCCAGCAGGAACATTTGTCTGCAACACCACCTTTTGGCAGCTTTCCAGTGGATTACCCTCCAGGGAACTAACATATCCCCCCAGCACGTTTGAAGATGATTTTCATTTTAGGTGGGATATGTTCCTTCCATGGTATTAACCACCCTTGAGCACCTCTCGTGTTAAAGAAACAAATACCCTCCCTGAAGACTAACAGTTCGCACCTGAAAATGGATGGTTGGATGATGCAGTTTCCTATCATAGAGTAGTCCCTTTTTAGAGGATACTCCTTAGTTTTGCTGGAGGGTAACATGTCCAACCAAATCGGGTGGCATATACATCCCAATCAACCCAAACCCAATACCATCCATGTATGGTATATTTACTTGCATTTGGTTGATTTGTATGGTAAATGTAGGGAGATATACCAGTCCCGTGGATCCTATGGCATATGGGCAAGGACCCCACCGGTTCGGCAAGTAATTCGTCACCAGGCGCATCGCAATTTCATCAGCTTCAACCATTTTGGCTCGTTGGTGTGCATCGCGGGCTTCGGGAGCGGCGGGGAAGATGATGATGGGTTGATGCAGATGTTTTTTGGGGTGTAGTGGGGTGGGGCTAGGGTCAGGTTGGTTGATGTACTTGGGCAATTTTGATGTATATATAATATATATATATATTTTTATATCACAGTAATGTATGTAATGTATTGTGCACAGGTATAAATAGAGAGATTTTCATGCATATTTATGTTATATTGATTTTTACATATGCTGCGATACATCGATCTAGATCCTTTTCTATCCTCTAGACTCTATTCCTGTGAACGTCGCCAATTCTCAAATTACAAGACTTTCGCGAAGGCGTAAGCAATGAACAAAAACCTGAGACACAGCCAGGTTTATGGTGACATGAGGATTGGGGGATATTGGATATTGGAGGAAATACACCCCTGAAAACTAACATGGATATCCCAAATAGCCATATTTGAAAGGAGATACATTAAAAAAGAACCATCATTTTTGGTATCTATGTTAGATTTTTTTGGCGGGGTATACCGGTATACCTAAACCAGGCAGTGGAAACAAAAAAACACCTGCAAGTTGTTTGGGTGATCTCAGGAGATTGTTTACATACCCAGTTATATTGCAATGGTACTGTTGATGGGAGAAATCCTGCACCAGTTGATAGGCAGTTTATCCCATGATTTACAGGGTTTTTTACATCCCAGGTGGTGCCGGATTTTTTTTCCATCAACAGTAGGAAACCTTTTGTTTTCATAAACCCCGTTTTGACCAAGCAGTACAACGGATAGTAAAAGAACATCCGCAGGTCCAGGTATTTGGAAAAAAAATCTTCGTCCGGGCAAACACCGATGCGAGATTTTTGCTGGAAATGTTGAGATGATAAAACATAATCGTTTTCTCCAAAGAACTGTTGAAACAAGAGTCGACTTGAACTTGCAGGGTTTGGGTGAATGATGATTCGAATGATTTACTTTTGTTGGGCATTCTTTGTCCAAGGTTCGGATGAGTATATTAGATAGTAACTTAAGCAATAGTTTTGCCAGAAGTCTTCGAAAACATCGCCCCCTTTCTCAGTATATTACGTTATATTCACGTTATAACTTCCCCTTTATTACAGTCCCAGTTAGTATCAGCATCTAAGTTCTGTTCAATAATAAAAGGTGGCTATTGGTATGGTCCCTCAGAAAAAGTTAAGAACCTTCAGCTACCAAAAACACAAGTTTTCCTTCAAAACGTTTCTGTGTTTTGGGTGCTTTCCCATAGCATCCATGTATGGTGTATTTACCTACATTTAGCATTAAACAAAACAACAAAATGTACGTAAATATACCATACATGGATTCTGTGGGCTTTGTTGTTAAATTTGAATCCCGAAAACTGAACTTGTGCCTCAACCAACCAGCACCTGCTTCACCGCAATGCATCAATTCATCCCACCTGAATCGTGAACCTCAAAAGACTGGAGAAACGTTCGTTGCTCACCTTCAAATCTATCACCCATAGGATCCATGTATGGTGTATTTACATGTATTTACCTACATTTGGTTGATTTTCATGGTAAATGTAGGTAAATATACCATACATGGACTGTTTGGGTCATACTTGAGCAAGGAACAAACATGATTCTGAACCACACATCTCATTTAAAACCCTAAAATAAGGACCCTAAACAATCATTAATCCCTATTTATGAAACTGGGTAGGAATCCGAAATCCTCTATATGATTTAAGCAATTTTTAAACAAGCACTTTTATTTGTTTTCTCATCTGCTCCAAGCACCCCGGACATGACCATAGCTGACGTTTTTCGCCGTCCACATTGCGGCGAGGAATTTGGCGGGAGAGGTCGATTTCTATGGTCGAACCGAAGAAAAGTGGGGCCCCCGCTCTGCCGAAGAAGTGCTGGGATGTCCTGTAACGGTACTGAGTACATAATACTCACTTATCCAAAACCCAAACCCAACCTTTTTAACTTTTGGGTAATACATAACTAAGCAGTGATTTCAAATATGTTTTATTTTCACCCCTATTTGGGGAAGATTCCCATTTTGACCAATATTTTTCAGATGGGTTGAAACCACCAACCAGATAAAATGGTTCCCCAAAAAAGTTTTCCACAGTTTTATTTCAAGATTTTCAAGGGAGTTTTTTGGAGAGGTGAGTATTTTAAATATTATTTCACCCCTATATATAAGTAGGTTGATTTCGTCCCCTTTAAGTCGGTGAAATGATAAACCAACAACGACGAACTTACAGTAGTTAATTACGATCACTTCCAGTCATGCAACCTTAAGATATTTGAGCGAAAGAAACGGTCCAATTTTTCAAGCTTTTCTAGGTGGTGGCAACTCAAACATTTTTTATGTTCACCCCTATTGGGGGGATGGTTTCCAATTTAACTCATATTTTTTTCAGATGGGTTGAAACCTCACCAACTAGTTTTGTTATTTGTTAGTTAACCCTTGGCTTCCAAACACTAATTTAGTGGCTTCAGGTATGACTGGACACCACAAAAAAACCTACCCAAAACATCTTGGAACAGGAGGTAGATGGAAGACTATAGGGTAGTTAACCAACCTTTGAGAATCCTTGTGATGGTGTCAAGTTGCCTGTTTTAATTCGGCGCCGGTAAGGGGTGTCATTATATAGGAGTTTCGTTGGTGGAAACCCATACTTACGGGGGAGATGGATGGATTCTTGATTCTTAGAGTAGGAAAAGAAATGCCTTTAAACAACTTTTATTACATGCGTTTGCAAAAATGGCTGAATGAGTTGAATGAGGAAGATTTGAAACAACATGACATCCATTTACCTATATAGTTGTTTGAAAGATTGTTTGAATTTGGGGAAATCCCTTTCTTCTAGGACATATATACAGCTTATAGAGAAAATCCCATGTTTTTTCAAGCACGAAAACTTCGCGGGACCCAACTTTCACGTCCCAAGGTGCGATTTTGTGAAGATTTCCAAGTGTGAAGCAAACTGCGCAGTGAGTGCTGACTGGGCTCCTGATGGTCCCAGCCTCTGTGGTATCATGTGGTATCCATGGTGGTTGGGCCCTACCTGGAACCTGCAAGTTGTAGGGCCCAAAAACCATGTGATAAATGGAGTGAAATAACTTCTATAACTAGGGCTAGTTATAACCCCACTTACCTATTTGTAATGCCAATTTATAGGGGTTGTAACTTCATTTTTATAAGTGGTATTGTAGGGGCCCACCTTGTGTTTGTCATTTGTTTTGGGGTTTAAAGTTTAAAACCCTCCAAAAGAAGGCCCAAACTCCATTGAAACAAGGGTGTAGGTGGTGAGTTCAAATATTTTAAATTCTTACCCCGATGTGTGGGGAGATGATGATCCAATTTGACGAGCATATTTTTTATAGATGGGTTGAGTTGAAACCACTAACTAATAGTTATGTCAAGTGATTTTTTGCCTGAAAAAACAGCCAAACAAAAAGGTACCTGGAAATGGCACTGGACAAACAAAAACACCACAAGGCACCCTCCTATCGCACCCATCTTAAGCATCTACAAAAAACAGCCAGCACCTCCATTCATCTAGGCCATTTTATAGCGACCAACCCGACGAGTTCACCCAAAAAGGTAGTGAATAGGGAATCCTACTTGTGTCGTGAGGACACCAAGGTTACCTGATGTTCACTTCACCCACAACGGGTGAGTCAGCATGACAGTAAGGGAATCCCACCCAAAATGGCCGAAAGATTCAGGTTAAGGATTTATCATAAATTTCCCAGAGTCACTCAAGATGGGACTGGAAGACCATGTCTATTTTCATTATAGGGAGAGTGGCGGAGAGTCAGCATCCTGGAGCTGGTGGGTAGTTTTTTTCGGTGGGTTTTATGGTTCATAGCCTCAAAATGTTCATTTGTTTCTGTTTTACAAATCTAGTAGGCAAAATCAAGTTACAAGTGTGATTTTTTTATTTCATGGTCCTATGGTTGAGAGAGTATCCATGATATATTATGATACATAGATAGAAATATATCCACAACATTCCCGAACCATGCCTTATAGGTATATATCAATCCCCCAACAAAAAATATATATATCCCTTATAGCCTTATAGCTTTTAAATGCTTTTTAAAGGACCCTCACAAACCTCCCAAAAAGCCGCAACAAACAACATCCGACTGCCTTGCTGGAACGGATTCCCAAGGACGCCACTTGTTGACTGCTGTGTTGTTCCCACGGATGCGAGTTGATAATGGCTTAACTTTGTGGAATGCATTGGCTGGAACCAAGGCTGGATTGGGGGAATGGTGGCATTTCTTGGTCAAACTGGAACAAATGCAAACTGTGCAGCAAACCTGCAGGAAAACCTTTCTTTGATGTACTTTGAAGGAAAACTTCAACACTACTATATAGTTACTTAAATTTTTACTTGCTAACATTGGTGAAATATTCTCAGCAATTTTGCTTTTCCAAGACGTTTGACGGAGCTATTTCCAGGATAGTCCAGTGCCATGTATTTTTTGTACTTCGAAACTTGGGGAAGTGATGATCCCATTTGACTCGCGCATATTTTTCAAAACATGGGTAGACAAAAATCAACCAACAAGTCATCATTGTCATGTATTTCAACGTTAATCGTTTGAGCATTGACCAAAACCANTATTGCTTATTATCTACACGCTTGGTTGCAATTGTTGGTATGGCCCGCCGATGATATATCTCATGAACCCCCGGCATCATGGGGAATTTCGTTTCTTGAGTTGGTGTATAATTTTGTGATATGCACTCACCAGGCTTTTCCCATTAAGGTGTCCGGTATGGGCAGTACTGCTGTATATCTTCCATACTTTCATAGTGAAGCGTTGATGCAACCATTATCCAAGAGAACGATGGCTGCCCAGACGTTTTCGATGCATCAAGCAATATCGGCACTTGAAACCTTGTTGAAATCCAAAGCTTTTCCTACGATGCCAAAAAAGGGTTGTTTTACGACGAAACGGCTGAACTTCAAAGGGGACGCGTTGGGAATTCCAATTCGACCAGGGCTGCCAAAAGCTCGTGAAACGATGGAGTGTGTTCATAAATATATTCTTTCATTGGGCGAGTCCAAAGCTATGAGTCATGCGATTGAATTTCCTTCATCTGAACCGTTGGTTCCTCCGCCACCATTTCCTGAATCTGCACCGGATATTCGTTACAAAGCTTATCAGCGAATGCAGACTCTTAGAAGGAGGGCAGGAAAGGGATAACGTATGGTTTTTCAGATGCCTTTTGGGTACGTTTCATTGGTATGGCAGGGCGCTTGACTCTCCTGACGAATGGACTAGCCCCCAAAATGGATGACGTTCTTCAATTGTTCAGTGGAATGTACAGAGTGAATTTGTTTTTTGTAAATGGTGTGAATCACTATTTACGTGCTAGATTTCGGTAGTTTCATTGAAGAATCTCTGTGTACCCAACCACCAGTGTTCCGGGGCACGTGAGAATGGACCAGAATCCATGCAGCATCCGCGACCAAAATCCTGGTTATTTGCTGTGTATCTACCCAGTTCCATAGTGATTTTAGTTCGCCAATATAGGGATCCCTATGAACCAACTAGTATTTCATGGTTCATGTCACATAAGGGCTTATGGTGGTTAGTAGTCCCTTAATGATAGCTTGTTTGTTCAGGGATTCCCGAGAGGATTCCCGGTGTTGTTCGATTGCCGGGCCTGCAGGAAATTGATCTTGTTGTCACCTGCCGGTCTCTGTCGCGAACCTAGCGACTATCGTCACTGGGTTTGAAGTTATTTCAGTACCCACGAAACATCCACCCTCAAAGTCCATCTAGTCGACCATTGAAGGATAGGTGAAAAAACCAAGTCGACTATATTTTTGAAGTAGGGAATTTTCATCATCAAAAAAATTGGAGACTATTACTTTGACAGTATTTGACTTGAAAGGTGCATGGTATTATACTCATCTACATATGCCATCAAACTCAACCAAATGTAATACAAGTAACACCATACATTGATCCTACTTGTATGGTTTAATAAGTTGTTTTCTGTATTCTGTTCTCGTTACAAGTCTTTTGGTGAATTGAGTTAAAAATTGCCATCGCTGTTTGCGTCGTCATGAGGGATTTCACTTTGGATCAGTATACCCCCCCCCCACTCACCGGGCATACCGGTCCAAAGTAAAGGTTAAGTACTAGTCCCGTATGTATACCTTGGAAGTCCAAGGCCACAGAATGGTTTTGCGGATGCTCCATGTAAAGGATTCCCTACTACCCATGGGCAAAGTTTGATCTTTGGACTTCCTTTGTATATACAAAGAATAGACTATGTTTCCGTTGTTAGTGGGTGAGGAGTGAAACTAAATTAGTACATCAAGTTCGATAGGGATGTTGATGTGGATGGAAATCAAGTCACAATTTTTCATCCCCATACGACCCACATGAGCAAATAGAATTGTATTACCAATCAGATTAGTAGGTATCCACGTAAGATATCCCGCCATGTCAATGTCAAAACGTTACTACCATGCCATTCACACCAAAAAATATTGCACGTTTAAAACCTCAGTCTTAAAATTCATGAAAACTGCTTCAAAAATTTCTCTCCCCAAAATATTTGGGCGAACATCGCGCTGCCGTATGCTGCCCCCCCGATTATAATAAGGCGACTTACATTTTAACAATTCCATGAACCCCTACCAATCACCCTAGTTCTGACTGAACGTAGCTAGGAAATAAATCTAACCTCCAACAGGAAACCNACCATGGTTATTTGCTGTATATACAAATTGGATTCTACTACCAAAGTATATAGGGATTATCATACGCCTTATGAAGATTCCTATCAACCCATCAGTATACTGGATTATCGTAGGGGTTTTGAATGTTGCTCATTTTATCAGACATGTCAGAATCAATCAAAATGCAAATTATCATAGAGAAGCATTTCCAGGTCATTCGTAACGAAATCAGGAAATTCTCCAAGACGTGTTTTTTTAAAGGATTTTTTCGTGTTGTGCTACGCAAATGTTAAAGGTGGAAAATGATGGGATTCTGAACCTCAAAATCAGGCACCTCCAAGGCAAAGTTGCGAGGCGTAAAAGGTTCATTGATTTCATTGTTTCTTGTAGGACATGTTTATACCCTCCTGGGAACTAACATATCCCATCCCAAGGTATGTTTGAAGATGATTTTCCTTTTCCCAGGGTGGGATATGTTAATTTCCAGGAGAGTAATAGGATTCTTAAGGGTGGTCTTCCCTAAGGTTCCCCAATCTTGTTTGGTAGGAATCCTGGAATCCGAAAAGGTTTTTTTTCAGGAACACCCCCTCCCCTTGAACACCCCCTCGTTAAGAACGCTCTCATTTTAGCTGGGTTTTCATGGCGGAGACCCATGTCATGTCAGTGTCGACACTCAGACACAGGTGCTTTCGGCCTCCTCCGAACAGTTGTACGAGGCACAGAAATGAATGGAACTTTCTGTAATAGCCGGTAGGTAGCATTTAACATATTTAACCCCTTCCAAGGCAACATATACCTGGTTTATAAGTGGTATTATGCAGACTTTTTGTTTGGGATTATTTGCTGCATGTGCTTTTTTCACCAACCAATTACTACCAAAATCATACAAGTTATTACCCAAACAATCCATGTATGGTATATTTATCCACATTCACCATAATTAGATCAACCAAATGTAGGTAAATGCACCATAGATGGATGGTATGGGTTGTGATAAGTTCATTGGTTCACACATGGTACCCAAATTAGACCAACGGTACGTTCGACATCTGGAATGATATCCAGATGTTTGAATCCAAAAACCTCCAAGTTGAGATTATCTCCTGTTACTCCCCTGAGTTTTCGAACGACTTTGTCACCTAAAAAGGGACTATGTCATTAGGAAATACATGTGAACCAACCATTGAGTTTCAGAGGACATTCGTTAGTTTTCCAGGGGAGTACTCCTAGTTTTCTTGTAGGTTGGTGAAAATAGTATCCTTTGACCACTTGGACAGAGATGATGATAGCATGTTAATAGCTGGACTCAGCAGAAGTGGAGTCTTAACTCATTTTGGTATATATGATGTTACAACATCATGATCATGTAAATATTTTCCATATGAAAGTATCCCAATAGACATTGGACAGTTTTCGAAAAGAAGAAGTACTGCAGTCAAACAAATTCGTAGGTTGTATTGGAAAAATGCTGGTTAAAGTGTGATTCATGAACCTCAAACACTTGGTACGCTTTGTTTTTGGAGCATAGGTTTGGCTGGGGGATTGTTGCCAGGATGGGTAACGGCTGTGATATGTCTAATATTTCCATTTGTATATTCAGGTTTACATGTTTTGTTACTAAATGGTAAAAGTTTTTTTGAATTTGATGCATCGTTATGCACAAGAGTTGACTAGAAGTTGATCATAGATCAACAAAACAAGATCAGATGCTTACCCACATTGCTTTCCTGTTTTTCTTTTAAAGGAAGTTATATATCTATATTTTTTTGGCAAACAAACACATTTTCGCCTTTAAAAAAAGCACTGATTGTGTGGTTACATGTTGTGAAGTTTCTTATTTGTGTTGCGAGGTGTGGAGTTTGTTGCCATAGCCATGTGCCATGTCCATCACGAAAAGTCCACGAAAAATGCAGGTTGCCTGGAGACCAGGAAGAGCTGTTGAAGAAGACATTTCTGCTGAAGAGGCAGTGGAATAATTTTCTGGTCAAATGATTTGGGAAGCCTGAAAGAAAGGTATATAGTATATACTTGTATTTTTAGGAAATGGCTGGTCAAAATGATTGATTGCTACCGATCCCAATACCTGTTTGACCTTTGGGGTTCAGCAATGGCTCCACTTCCCCTTCCGCTGCGGATGATTATTTGGTCCCGCAAGCGATCCCCTTGCTCCCACTTCCTGCGGACTATGTGGACACAGAGGTCGCAGCACCAATAGATCATCAAATTATCTACTTGGGATGGCTGATGCATACTTACCAAAACGTCGCAACACTTGCAAACACCTGCCAACTTTTACCAAGAGGAACGCCACTACCAACCAAACTATCAATCAATTACCAATCACTTCATCCATGTCTGTTGAGGTGTCTCACGCGGTCAAAAAAAGCCGTAGTGAATGCGAGAGAAAAGTCCTGGGTTGCAACCACTGATGAGCTGGCTGGTGCTGATGCAACAGAACCATAATGAAAGCCACGTACTCCGCAGGACATTTTTCAGCTGCCGCTCTGTTTCGTGAAACTTAGCTGCCGACTCTTTCATCGACGCCTGGTCCTTCAGAACTGAAGTTCAGTCAAGTCGAACCAGAAGGTCTCGAGCCCCTAGACAGAGTGCACATGGCCTTTAAGGTAATATAATAACCCCCCATTTTTGGCGGAACCGCCAGATATTTGCCAAGGTTTGGGTTGGTGGTTTGGGGCCCGGTGGTTTGGATTCCTGGGATCCCCGTATGAATGGGACTTTTAGGAAAATGGCTGCTCAAAATGATGGATTCACCAAGCTTCACACTTGGGAATATTCTTCAACACCCTGGTCATTTAAGATGGAATACCCAAAATGAAAGAAACATGATGTTTTTGTTTAATGGTATCTCCTTTCAAACACGGCCATTTTGGAAATCTATTTAAAAGAATTTGAGTCTGGCTGAATTTCAGAGCGAGATATGATATTTGATTAGGTGGGTTTGACATACCCGCGACGGATTCCCATTAGAAGTTGGAGGCTTAAAAAAAACACAACAAAACTCGGAATTCAAAAGCCTACGTTTGGGTGTCTGGCTGGAAGTGATCGCAACTATTTGGTAAGTTGGTTTATTTCCACCTATTTAGGGCACGAAATCAAGCTACTTATATATTTTAGAAGGGTGAAGTAATCCATTTAACTAAGTACCAGCAGGACATTCCAGTGGGCATGTTGTACATTCACGGTTATGATGCCATTTACAACTGGTAGGGGCCCACCTTGTAACAACCACCATTTGAAGATGTATCTCCTACTAAACATGGTGATTTTCCATTGTCACGTTAGTTTTCAGGGCTGTACTTGTGTTTGGAAGACTTTTTGGGTTATAAGTTGAGTGGACCCCCTATCAAACGGATAAGTCACCAGTCGCGGATGACGACGTATTAGTTTAGGTCTGGTATGGGATTTTTGGGCTGCTATTGGTTTCCAGACAAATATGTTTAAAATGCATTGAGGAACTAATCTAGGTGGTGGTTTCAAGCATGTTTATTTTCCCCTCTACTTGGGGAAATGATTCAATTTGACTAGATAATATTTTTCAGATGGGTTGAAACCACCAACTAGTAATGGACTCATTTGCCACCGTTCATTACTGCGTAGGTCATGGTAGGTCCTGAATTTTTAAGTTACAAGCCTATGAAATAACTTGAGCAGTGACCAGTTGGGGCCCCTGGTTATGACTGCTGTATATTTGGGGAGTGAAATTTCCCAGTTTTAGAGGGATTATTTCAGAAGCCAATATAAGGATCCTGGAACATGGAATCTTATGTCAGGGTTTGAACGTTGCCGTTGCTCCATTGGATATGCAATCAGACGGATCTGATCCTACGCATCATTTAGGCTTCCAAAATCAAAGGAGTTTTTGGTTGGTCCGGGTGACAAAAAAAAAGATTACATGTCTCAATCTTTCCAAACGGATCGCTATGCAACCAATACCCGGTGTTTCTTCCATTTCCCTACCAATACTACGGTCCATCCAATCAATCGCAGGTGGGCCGTGCTACGGCCAATGCCGATTCTGGAAGTGCCAAGAAACAAGCCTATAAGCCACCAAAGGTGGGTGGCGGGGTATCATGTGGTACATTCCGGGATCAACCAACATACTGTAGCAATGATGGAAATTGACCCTTCCCATACCATCCATGTATGGTATATTTACCTACATTTGGTTGTTTTTAATGGTAAAATATGGTAAATGTAGGTAAGTATACCATACATGGATGGTATGGGCTTTGCCAGGTGATTCAAGTCGTGACCTTTTCATCCCCTGGTTGGAGATCACTTAGCGATTCAAAATTTTCACTTGACCATCCCAAAAGGGTCACGAAGAATTGGCAGGTGAAGATGTATTTCCTATTCAAAATGGGGATATTCCATTGCTATGTTAGTTTGCCAGAGGGTATGTGAATTGGATCAATGCAGTGTTTCCGATGGCATCAGGTCAATTATCTTGGAATGTGATGCGTGGATATGGTGGTAAACCAAGGTTATCTTGCCTATAATAAGGTGGATCTACCCCCCCCCCAACCCAGGATGCAATCGTCACCAACAGGATGACAGTACATATATATATATAATCCAGGACGCTTATTAAATATAACTAAACTAACATAACAAGGAAAACTGGGCAAACCTGGATGGTGAAGGATGCATGGAGGAAAGGATTGCTGCAAACTGGATGATCCCAACTTCTTGCTTTGCAAAAATCTGGGCAAATTATCAGCAACATCACCTAAAATGTTGGTTTAGGATCAGGCAAGTGTCCCCCCCAAAGTGTCTAGGAATTGTAGTAATATGCCCAGTAATAGCTGGCTAGAACAAATGGACCACGGATGAATCGATGAAAAATGTTCCAACTGTCAAAATGGGGGGAAAGAAAGAGAAGGAACGTGTGTTCCTGACTATAGGTTGTGGAAGCGATTGAAATTTGAGGTCTGGAAGTAGTTTATTTTCCCTAAGTGGCCCATAGGATCCATGCACGGAACTTGCAAATTTACCTCGATTTGGTATTTTTTTGTGGTAAATGCAGGTAGGTATACCAGTGCCATGACATTTTGAGAAGCTCAGTTCGAATCAACACAAAAAAAGCATCTCTGAAATCGGAAGTTAAAATTGGATGTAGCTGAGCAAATTATAGGGAGAAGTTCCCTGCCGGTTGGTCACCTTCCGAAATGGTGGGTGATAGGATCAGGGTCCAATTTTCTGAACCAAAATGCGAAAAGATCATTCAGGTCTAGTAATTATAGTTTCATATAGTTTCATGGACCTCCAGATGCTACGTACCAAAAGTATGATATGATTTTTTCATGATTAGATCAATGGAAAATCCCCAATCTTTGTTGGGAAACAGCATGAAACAGCTATTTTTCCATACATTTTTGGCATATTTCGGGTCGATCGCTACGTTGTGGCCGCAAAAGGCGCGTGGTACTGGTGACTCGACGGTGGCAGCCATGATGCGTGGAGAGGCGTGGCTTACGAAGGCTGACTCTCTCCAAGCATCCAAACATAGATACCTAACCTAGGTGGTGGTTTCAAATATTTTTTATTTTCACCCCTATTTGGGGAAGATTTCCAATTTGACTAATATTTTTTAAATGGGTTGAAACCACCAACTAGCTAACCCTAGGGATCCAATCACCGAACGTCAGATGATGAGCAAGGGATGTATCATCACCTCCAAAAAGCAAGGTATTTAGCTTCTATGAAACCATTCTCAGAAGGTGACGGAGATACATTCAAAACACCATTATTTTTTGGTATCTACTGTATGTCGAATTTCGGGGGGATGGTATACACTCCCTAAAACCGACAGTTCGCCCCTGAACAAACCCTTTAGCCCCTGAAAAGTAGGTAAATATATTATACATGGATCCTGTGGGTATATACACCATTTGTTTACAAGATGTCAAAGATACTCTGATAGGAAGAAGGATCCTTTACAAGCCTTTTGATTTTTTCGCTGCGATGAACAACCTGGGATGAGGATATGATTCTATTCAGTGAAGTCATCAGTCATCACAAGGTTTTTGTGGCCATTTTAATTGGAATCCTTATCAACTCACCAGTATCCATGACTAGGTGGTGTTTTCAAACATTTCATATTTTCACCCTTGGGAGCTGATCCAATTTGACTTGCGCATATTTTTTGCAAATGAGTGGTTCAACCACCAACCAAATAAGATTGGGATAATCTTGGGAGGCATCAATCTTCGGCGAGATTTCGATCTCAACAGAACTGGGAAGCAACAGCCAGCGTTCTCAAGGAAGATTATGTTCTAATGATGCTCCAAATGATTTGTTCCAAACCTTTACGCCTGAAAACTAAGATGACAATGGAAAAACCAACCATGAATGAAGATGTATCTCCTATTGACAAATGATGATTTTCTAGCTGGCCTTGTTTGTTTGCTGGAGGTTGCTCTCCTCCCAAAGTCAAAGCAAAACCCCAACAATACAAGCAAAAAAGAACCTTTTGGAATAGTCGGAGTTTTTCATTTCAGAAAACCACAAGTGTGTCGCCCCGGATAAACATGCAATCCATACCTATCCTATGATGAATCCCATTGGGATGAACAGTATCTACCTATATAGATTTGGTTGATTCTTCTGGTAAATTAGCATGTAAATATACTAATCGTCCCATTGATCCATGGGAATGATACATGTATTATCTACATTTGGTTGAACTTGTGGTAAATACCAGTCCCATTGGTCCATTTGCTTGAATTTTGTTTGGTAAATTTCTGCCCTAAGAATCATTGTTGGATCTCCTTTGTCAGTTGCGTGGTTTTTTGGAGATCCGAAAAAAAGCACCGAAAGCGAAACGACTTTCGACTCTATAGGGACCGAAAACCACGGGTCCCTAAAACCCCCAAAAGGATCCAAAAAAAACGAATAGTAAAAGGAACTTACCCTTAAAAAAGTCAGAAAAAAATCTAGGTTGATGGTGAAGCATTACCCTCCAGGGAATTAACATATTCTCCAAAAATGGCATTTTGAAGATGATTTTCCTTTTCCCGAGGTGGGATATGTTAATTCCCTGGAGGGTATTCCATGTGGCCATGTTACATATGGATCTTGTGTTTTGAATCAGCAAAAAAACGAAAAAAACCGCCTTCCCAATTCACGACGATCGATCAAACGCTCAGGTGGCCGTGCCAGATGAAGATCGCCGAAGAAGGCCGCACGAAAATGTTGACCGTTGCGGTGTGGCGTTGCAAATGGATGTAACCCATACCTGGGATGTCCCGGGACGGAAGGGGATGGATCAATGGTGAACGGATCTTATCTATACTTCTAAATGGGGTATATTGGGGTTATAACCCACATACTAGCCATTTACTACCTTCCTGGGACATCCAAGTATTATCCATGGGACATGTATATTTATACCTGAATCCTTCAAGGGTATGAAATTTGAGCCCCAAAAAAACACACCAAAAACAGACCCAGGGGCTGATATTTTGACACCCCTGGAGATTCTAGGTACCCACATGAATTGGCTGATTTTTATGGGATCAATGTAAGTATAAATGTAGGTTTAAATCACCAGTCCATACTGTTGATGGCTGAAATCCTGCACCACCTGGGATGTATTTAACCCGGATACACTACCAACCTCAACCGGTTAGCAGGATTTCAGCCATCAGTCCATATTGGGGATTTTTGCAAACAAATCATAAGCCATTCTTTGGGGATCCCGTTTTTGAAGCAACCGTTGTACCCGTTGGCCTTGGCCTCATTACAAATGGAACCCCTCGCCTTTGGCCTCATGGCTCCGTGGTGTAAGGCCTTGGCAGTCAAAGCAGAAAGACTCTGAAAGGCGCCACGGCCATGAGGATGCAAGAAATGATCTCGTGACGAGTCCATGAGGGATGCAAATATGATATAAATATATATTATATATTATATATTATATATTATATATTATATATTATATATAATAGTTTATATTTATATATAGTATATATATATAATATTAATATATTATGTATAATAGTGTATATATAATATACAATATATTCCTCGGAAAGATTGAGGAACCTTAGGAAACATTAGGGAAGATTAGGGGAATCACAACCCCCACCTTAAGAATCCTATTGTGTTACATTCTTACTGTTAAGGTTACCGTTGCTTTGTCTAGGGTATGGTCATCAATCCAGCAGTACGGCTTCTAATGATGGTTTCTATAGATTACAAGTATTTCCTATATTAAAGGTGGAATGACCATCTCTCATTCTGCTGATGGTTCAAGAAATCCAGCAAACTCACGAATGGATCTTAAAGAACATCTGTGGTAAAAAAACAGTAGGACAGTAGGATATTCATTAGTAACCTGAACAGGTGCTTTCCGGACTTCTGAACCATCAACAGTTTTAAATGATATCCTGCACTGGGCTTCTGGAATAACCGAACATTGATCTACATTTCCCATCCAAATGTGCCCACGAGTAAAGAAAAGAGGTTTTAGTGTAAGTGTAAAGGGATTGATTATACTAGCCAGTTAGAGGACAGAACAGCTATGGGGGTTACAATAATATACTTATCCGTATCAACCCACGATTGCAGTGATCCATGATATTATGAACACGTTGTTCGTACTTGAAAATCAACGTTTCGAATAAGAAGAACATACCCCTGGAAAATACCCCAGACCCTCAAGGAGCTGTTTATGAAGGAAATTTGGGGTGCCTTGTGGGTATGCTCCAGGGGTCTGGAACGGAATTTTCTTGGAGACGTTTGCATTTTCTATAGGGATTCTGGGGGGATTATAACCCATCAAAACCCACTAATGCCCACTATATAGGGATTTTTTGGATAAGGGGGTCCCACGTTGGGATCGGGGTACATCCAATTATCCCCTGGTACTACCCTCCAGGAAACTAACATATCCCCCTGAAAAGTCCATTTTGAAGATGATTTTCCTTTTCCCTAGGTGGGATATGTTAAACCCTTGGAGGGTATTTCCTTCCCCTTTTTAGTGACTCCAAGTGACCAACCAACGCAACCAACCAGCAAATCTGACGTAAGGATATCGCCAAGGAGCTCGCCACCGCCTACTTCTCCGGAGTCCGAAGATGCCAATGGGTGCCTTTTGGCTTTCGGATAGGGATGGATTCTTGGAGCCCCCTTAGACATCCAAAATCCTCCCAAATACCTAGGGTAAGAAGGTGTGAGTTTGGAACTCTTTAAAAGCCTTGGTTTGTCAGGAGATTTTGGTTTTGGAGGTTCATATATAATCTACTCATCATGTGTTTTTGGATATAGGGAGGATCATCTTTCATTTAGTAGATTTATAACCCCTCATCTTATAAGCCATAAAAAGGCCATTTGGAGTAGGGGTGTTCAACCCCAGGAATTGGGGACTTACTAACTATGATTATTAACCATCTTACTAAAATGGAATGATCCTCCAAGTTGGAGGCAACTAACGTTGGTAGCTGGGAAGGTTCCATGGTTAGGGTCGGCGGAACCTACCCGAGATTGGTAACCTTATGAGGTGAAATTGACTCAACTTGTTCAGGGAGAGTATGATTTTTCGCAGCTAGGAAAGGAACATGATAGGAAAATGGTTGTCAACTTAGAACGCTGAGAATCTCATGTTCCGAAATTGCGGTTTTTGAGGGTCGGTTTGCTGGTGTTGTTGATATTTCTTCAGTGTGAAAGTAATCGATTGTTGCTTCGCCCAAAACCCTTACTGTATCCCAGATGCTCAATGTATAGCCTATATATCTACATTTGGTTAGTTTTGGGAGTAAATGTAGGGATATATATACCATGCATGGATCCTATGGGTGTATGAGATTTGATGAAATATTCTGATTGGTTGATGTTTCGTGATCCTTATAACTTATGGCTTATGAAATAATCCCTGTGCAACTGGGGAGGATTTAATCCCCTAGACATTGGGTTATCCATGTTATCCCCTTCCAGGAAAACAGTCACTACCGGTATTATTACATGTTTAGTAGGGGATTCCAAAGGTCCCTTCATTATGCCACTGGAATCCTGGGAAGGAGGACAAGCCAACCCATACACAGGTGGAGGGATGAAGTTCTTGGTTTCCTTCCCGCGTTGCAGGGGAAAGTTGTCACCGCCCATGGGACCAAGAAAGGGAAAGGATGGCAAGGACGGGACCCCGGGACGGCCAACACGCGGTGTTTGGGCCGACCAGGGATTAAGATGGAAGTCCAAAATGAGTGGGTTTGTACAAGGTGGGCCCCTACTAGTTATAAGTAGGGTTATAACCCCTTTAAATGGTCTTATAACTGAGTAACTGAGGGGTTATAACTCCACTTATAACTGGTAGGGGCCCACCTTGTACTGCTCCAGAAATTTAAACATATATTTATATACATACCAAAAAAAAGTAGAAAATATGTCCCATACTTTCAAAAAAAAAAGTGTCACCCCCTTTTCCAAAGCTCCAATCATTTTGGAAATTTCATTCGTTCGTTACTACGGTCCATGGAACGAAACAGTATGGTTCCTATCCCCAATATGCGGATGGGACTGGAATATTTGCCTACATGCATTAGCTGAAATTTATGGTGTTCATGTAGGTAGGTAAATATTCTGTACTTGGAGCATAATTTGGGTATACTAATTTACACCCCCGAAGTTTAACATAGCCCCTGAAAAATGATGGTTTGAAGATTACTTTCCTTTCGGGATGGCTTATTTTCAGGGGCTATGTTAAACTTCCAGGGGGTACCATATAATTATATAACCATTCATGGATTGCTAAAAATACACCTTTTCCTCCCATGGATCCGCATTCTTTTTTTGTGATGTGTTGGCGGGTTGATGATTGGAATCCTTAATTCCATTCAGATGTTGTAAGGGATTTTTCTTATGGGTTTACTATGCCTTGACTTATGTAGTGTCTTAAATGGCAATTTTCTTTTTGGACAGTCTTTTTGACAAACAATTTCCCCCTACTCTCCCTGAAACTAACAGCAAAAGCCCTTAAGAATGGATGGTTGGAATACATTGGAATACTATTTTCCTATGGGGGCCAGGCCTATTTTCAGGGGCATTTGCTGGTAGTTTCAAAGAGGGTAATAGGGACCTCCCAACAAAAAAACTCCCTGGAAAAACACACCTTACGTGATCATTATAGATTACTAACCCAATTTCGTAGGGATTTACATACCCCCTTTCTAAGGATTTCCGTCATTTGTGGCCGATTTGTTGGGGGCTCACCTCGACGACCCCAGGAGTCCAAGTCGCCGGACATCAGCCGAACGAGTTCTACGGACATTACCAGCGGAAGGCATTCACCCAATCGCACCAGTCCACTGATGTCTGCGGTTCCTGGGATTTTTGCAACCAAAAAAAAATCCCCGGAAAGACTCGAGATTGTTTTTTTGGCAGGTTTATTATCCCATAGCATCCATGTATGGAATATATCCCTACATTTGGCAACAACTGTAAATTAATGGTAAATGTAGGCATATATACCAAAAAACCATGGATGCTATGGGTATATTTATCCTAGAAAAACTGGGCTTTTGTTTGTACCGGTGGTAAACTTGCACATTTTGTTTATTGGTTGGTGATTTTTTACGGATTTAGGATTCATCATGCACCATCATGCACCATCATGCACCACCATTTAAGGATAACATGTTTGGGTCACGATTTCGGAATCCGCATCGAACGGCGAAGCAACTCCAAGTTATTATTTACCTACAAAACTGGGTTAAAGTTGAAAGGTGGATTGATATATATATATATATATAGGTATATTTTTTAAATACCACCATACCCAAAGATATCTCAAAGAGTGTTTGGGTTTAGATGTATCCTGGAATTTCCAGCCGGAAATCGAACTTGATTTTCAGCAACTTGGAACCCCTAGAACCAGCTGTCCAGTTGCCTAAAAAATGGCACGCTGTTGATCACTGTTGATGGAAGAGATCCTGCACCAGTTGATTGGTAGCTTTTTTTCCCCATCTTTGACATTCTTTTACAAGGTTTTACGCATCCCATCCCAGGTGGTGCAGGATTTCTTCTATAGATAGTCTGTTTTCCAGGGATGGTTTTTTGGATGGGTTTTTTGACACAGCGAATGTGTTGATGTTCATCCCATGACGAATCCGGACTGGACGATTATGTATTGACCTACAGTTATCATAAAGGGGCCCACCTTGTAAGTAGTTAGGATCACCCCTATTGATAAGCGATAAAAAGGCAGTTTGGAAGGGGTCACACAATCCCCCTTACTGTAGGGGACGAAACCGATCACTATTAACCACTTACTATTTAACCAGGATGATAACCCCTATGAATGGCCGAAAATAGATACTGTACATGGGTTTCACTGGGGTTTGTGCGCTTCACCCCTGCCTGTGCTGGGACAGCTGGAGCTGTGGGTACTACCTAAGGCACAGCCTCCTTCTCAACGAGCCTCACCCAAAATGGAAGCAGCAAGCCGCCTTGGAGAACGTGGAGTGCCTGCTATGGAGGCCTTATGGTATCCCTCCTATTTCAAGAGCCACATGCCCCGACCAGTTGGGGTTTGTGGTTATGAAGGCTGTAGCAACAAATGTGAGTGAAAATTTGACAGGTTCAAAATGGCTACAATTATTTGGCCTACAAACAGATTATTTTTATATTTTTTTTAAATTTGCCCCTAGCTGACCTTGCATTTTATGGATACAAGTTACAATCCTTCAGAACACGATGTCATTTGATCTGTGGCTTGTAAGTATATTTATGTACCTAAGTACTTAACTGGTTTCTGTTTTTGTTGCAACCTCAACCCTTCTTCTACCCTACGAATCCTTGAGATGCCATTTTCGGTGCGTGTCTGATTTCACTCGTGGTTGGATTTTGGTGATGTGATTCGACAAATGTTGCAGTGGTGACCGGATTTGGACAGATCACATTGTTTTGCTAGAAGGACATGATGCCAGGGTCACATCTTTTCCCCTTTTGGGATGTCAAATCAATCAAATCAGCTGCCTGATGAAATGATTTCATCAGAAGCCCTTGACTCGGACAAATGTAGGCAATCTTCTGATGTGATTGTTCACCGCATGTGATGTCATTGCTGAGATTTGACCTGACGACATGTGGCTTCGATGAGTCTTTCCAACGGTTTGATGACATTTGCATTCACGATGTTTGGAATGGTATGAGTTTGATTTCAACTGCCTTTATTGGTATTTGCAAGATGTTTGGATGATTTGCAACTCCTACGAAGCGAAGCAGTTGAAATATTTCTGCATGGTCTCGATGTGATTTCAGAAGTGGCCAACGCGTTTTTGGTGAGACTGGTGACTGCATGTTTCGAAACGATGCTGGATGTCATAGGTTTCACTGTAATTTATAACCTCACTTAGAGGGATGAAATCGAAATAATCGAACCAGTTACCCATTTATTTTCGACCACTTAGAAAGGGTTCATTGATAACTCCATGTATAACGATCGTAGGGGCCCACCTTGTAGATCAACAAAAATCTAGTTGGTGGTTTCAAATATTTTTTATTTTCACCCCTACTTGGGGAAGATTCCCATTTTGACTAATATTTTTCAGATGGGTTGAAACCACCAACCAGATGATATACTTACGTACATTTGGTTGACTTTTATGGTAAATGTAGGTAAATGTATTATACCATACATGGATCCTATTAGTTCGGGACCTAGAAATTAACCTTCATGGAATCCGCTGTGATCCTCCCAAGACACTAATTTTCAAGACGAATGCACTGATGCTTGCGTTGCCTGGGTATATTTAGCATTAAAAATCAACCAAAAATCAACCAAACAAATATCAACCAAACAAGTAGCAACCAACCAAAAAAACATCAACCAAACACAAAACTGGGAAAATCAACCATCCAACAAGCACATCATCTAAGCATTTTTGGAGTTCTTTCGTTCTTGTCGGTTGTGTTTGGGTAGGCCATGGAATTACCAGAGCGACCGCATTCGCCGTGGCTTGGCGCGAAATAAACAAATCCATGCGGTGGGAAAACCGGGGGTTATCTCAACGTAAAGGAAGGGGTGAATTTTCCTCACCCGCCCCCAAAAAGATGTCCCATATACATATGGGGGTTTCCTAAAAAGGTGGTACCCAACAACCATGGGTTTTCCTACTAAAAATGATCATTTGGGGTGTTTTGGGGGTACCACCATTTAAGGAAACACCGATATAGATGGGTATAAATCCACCAAAATGAATATGATGAAAAAACATGTGACTGTCATAAGTCATAACTTTTAACCCATACCATCCATGGGACGACTGACTGTATATTTACCGACATGCAATGGTTGATTTTGATGGTAAATTAGAAGGTAAAGATACCATGCATGGATGCTACGGGTGTGTTTTATGTACTTCTCTAAGAATCAGCGATTGGACCCTCCAAAATGGAGGGGTGAATGAATACCCTCAGGAACTAAATGGGATGTTTCCTGACAAGCATTAAACAATATTTCATGGGCACACTATCTTGCAATAGTTCATGTATAGCTATTGTATTTCATTTTTTTGTTGCTCACTCGCATTTCCAAAACACTCAATATCGGGCACCAGCACCTACATTTACCTGTAAAAACCTTAAAACCTAACCAAATCTGCTAGGGTGTCCATGGAAGTGATCGTAACGACCTTTAGTAAGTTGGTTTATTTCACCTACTTAGGGGACGAAAACAACCAACATATATTGGGGTGAAATTTAATCCATTGATCCTAAGTACCGTTACAGGACATCCCAGTAAATATCAACAATACCATACCCTAAGAATCCAGACCCTTCCCTAGAGTAGGATTGATGGTCGAAACATCCCATCCCCAAAATAGGATTTATCGCTCAGATATACCATTCCCATCTCAGTGGACCTGGGGGGGTCCTTTTTTCATGCCATGTTCAGCGGACCAACGCCAGGGAGCAAAATTTGGCCGCAGCCTTGGCCGCGCAAGGCCTTGGTGGAAGCATGGCGTTTGAAACGTTGTTTTCACGACGAAGGGGTTGGGATTCAAGTTGGGATACGAAACGAAAAACCATACGTAATTACATTCCCTACTGAACATGGCGCATGGGGAAACCTCATCTTGTATATCCCAGGTTTTGTCCGAATGTATGGATTATTTACCTATATGAGGCCGGTGTTTTCCATGGCCTCATGAACCAGGGGAGAGGTACAGTAGGTAAATATTCCCGTCCCATGGAGCATCTGGGTATATTTGTATATATATATATATTAATATATATATGTATATACATATATACACATATATATACACATACACATATCTACACATACACATATATACACATACACATATACCGGGAATTATTATTAGGTACACTCCCAGCATCAAACGTACCCCATTAACAATAAATCAGCCAGCCCTTACATGGCCCGTGCAAGGGGGGAGGCTATTATTGGGGAATATAGGGTAAGAGCAAAACCGTGGGCTATCAGGAAATCACTAACCTGGACTGTTCATGATGCACCGGGAAGCTAACATAGACTATCTGTGGGAGCTTTGGGAACGGTTTATGTTAGCCATTTACACAGCAACTCTCCCTAGCATAGCCACTCTTTGGCCACTCTCTGACCTGGAATCGTAACGGTGAATAAGTATGACAATCATCCCATGGGATCCATTGGGGAATAATTGTAAACCTTATTTGGGTGGTGCGAATGGAGGTTTGAACGAGGTTTATGGGGAGCAATTGGGGTACGAACAAAATCGGATCGAAACAGGTAGCAAACTAAGGAAAATAGATGAGCAGTGAAAAAAGGGCCCCTGGTTGTTTAGATTGCAGAGGGGATGAAATCCTAAGCAGTTAAATGGGGATTATTTCATAAACCATTACAAGTATCCTGTCATTAAACAGCCAGTTATTCAGTGGATAATGATAACTTTCTCATTGAATCTTGTTTCATTATTAGTATCCATTGAATAACTACCAGGATATTGAATAACCATAACTACCCACAACAGCAAGTTATTCATTCAACTACCAGTTGATTTTTTCGTTGCTCAGATGGTTGGAAGAGAAATCACTTCCTGTCGTTTGGATGGCTCCTGGTAGTCAAGAGATTGGGAACAGTAACTACACCCCCCTTGGAGGATCATCGCAGGAAGTGGTTGTGGTGGTGGTTGAGCAAGCAAGTTGTTGTGCTGGCTTTTTGGTGAGATATTTGGGGGGTGATGATGATGATGCATATTTTTTTGACGTGTTTTTTTGTGCTGACTTTGTTGAGTTGGTCAACAGTTTTTCTTCATGATTTCTGAGGAGCGCAGGCTGATCTTGTCCCTTGGCTTGTTTTACTACCATTTTGGGGACCACTTTTGGCGATGGGAGATGCACCTTCAAAATCTGGCAGACATATGAATATGTTTGAAAATACATATTATATAACTATCTGCAATGTTCTTGGTACATGTAGGTATATAGATATACTTGGATATACAGTATATGGAGAACACATTCAACACGGGTGGTTCAGATTTTTGTTAGGGTATTTACCTTGCAATTGGAGACTTTTGGGGAGAAGTGGAATTTTTAGGTGATTTCTTTTGGGCATATAGGTATTTGATAGGATTTCTGATGTTTTTTGTATACTTACCTATACTTATACCGACTTAGCATAAAAATCAGCCTTTCATGTAGGTTAAAAACACTCATCTAGGTGGTGGTTTCAAAGAATTTTTGATTTTCACCCCGAAAATTGGGGAAGATGAACCCATTTTGACGAGCATATTTTTCAAATGGGTGGTTCAACCACCAACTAGTCCTTCAATTTCACCAATCCCAGTGCAAACTCACGTGCGCTCGGCTCGTTTGTAGCCGCCAGGGGCTGTACATCCTTTCTTTGCAACGAGTTTTCGCATCTTTAAAAGGGGCTATCGAATCCGGATAGATTCCAATAATTTTTTGGCACCACTTCATATATAGCAAGTGGCATTTTTTTTTGGTAGGTTTGCAGCAACCTCCCATTTTTTTACAGTAGCAGTGGTAAACATTTTCCCTATCTTAGTGACATGAAGTATCAAATCCTGGTGGTTTCACAAGGGGGTTCTTCTGTTGATGCTTGAAAAATCTGGCTAGACCACCAGTGACACTTGGTGGCTCATACTGTTGATGGAAGAAAGCTTGCACCAGTTTATAGGTAGCTTATCCCATCATTTACAGGGTTTTATACATCCCAGGTGGTGCAGGATTTCTTCCATCAACAGTAATTAGTACTTACTCGTAGTAACTAGTTAAGAGTTGGCCTATGACTATCATTAACCCTTGTAGTTTGCTTGATAAGTTCCCTAAAGCCTAAAGAAGCTTGTAACCCAACTTACTAAGTATACTTACTAACTACCATTTTCGCCACCAAGTACATTACCACCAGGTTTCTTTGCATACCAGCTAATGATTGCTGGATTTATGAAGGCTTAACTCAGCTCTTTTTACTCTCAACACACTTGGTGATAACTTCTCAGTCAGTTCTACTGACAGTCATATGTTTTTTTCCATCATTTTCAGTTTAGTTGATGCATACCAAACAAGAATGTAGGTAAAAAAATATGTAAAAAGAACTCTTCGTAGGTTTTTTTACCGCCAATATATGACCTTTGACAAAAAAAACTCTTGGGCAGAAACCTCGGCCTTTTTTTGGTTACCACCCTGGAAGATGAACGGCTGGAACCTACAGCCATCACCCATGAAAAGAAAGGAAAATGATCTGAACCAAACCTCCATGTTTATGGTCCATGTTAATCTTCCTAGGGTGTACCACCCTTCGACTTTTTGGGCGCCACCTACACGGGTGGGGTGTCGGTGTCGACGGTTTTTGAGGCTGCCTTGTTGGCTGCCGAAGCGGAACAACGCATGAGACAGCAACAGCAGCAAGCGCTGCAGTCACCTGGTTGGTTGTTTGATTAATTTTATTTAGTTATATATTTTGTTTTTTGATAGAAATCCCTACGCATATCATATATCCTACCCATTTTTTGGGAGGGTTTAATTTAGAATAATCCATATATATAGTAATTCGGAGGGATGCTTAAAATACCTATGGGGATATTTTTTGAGGGATTTCAACCTAGTGCATTGTTTGGGTTGGTATAATGACCCCTGTTTTCAGACCCAGCAGCTGGAGCGAGTTGGTTGATCCATTTTTTGGCCCACTGTTTTGCCTAATTTTTTTTGGTTAACAAAACCACTAACGTTAGGAGAAGTTGAAATAAAGAACGCCAAATATTGCAAGGAAGTTTATGAGGGAAGGCATTTTAATAAGATCACCATATAGGTCAATTCAAGTCATTTCAACAACTTGATACAGTTGATGCTTCAGAACTTCTGGTGGCTTTATACCGAAACAATGACTTTGAACTAGTCAGGGGGGGGGAAAACAAGCCAAAAAACAATCATTCTAGATGGTGGAAACTCCCCTTTCTGGAGATACAAAGTGTTTCAATCAAAATGATTGGATGTTGTGATGTTGTGAATAACCCGAGCTACTGCTGCTGATGCTGATGATGATGATGAAGCAACAAGGGCTCTTGGATTGACGGCTTGCAACTCCAGGCCATCATTTCGAGAAGCTTGGACAACCTCTGATCATTTGGTCGAAAGATATCAGAAACCCATCATACCACCGCATCGCAAAGATACCTCTTCGTCCCAAAGTTCTCCAATGGCATTGCTTGCCAAGCCAGCGGGACAAGCCCTGTGGCCATGACCCTTGAATCTGGCCACTATAAACTTGTGCTTCCTCCCCCCAAATGAGGAATTTCCTTCTCGATGGCTGCAAGAAACTTGGGCTCCACCTATCGACAAGGTCAAAGGTGCGGGTTGAAAATCCCGAGCAGAAAGCGGAGCACTAAAAGCAGTTGGACAGATGACAGCAGCAGCAGCGGCTTTAGCCTTCCCACGTGCAAGCAAGCTTCAGCCATTGACACCATCCCCGCAAACAAGGGGAAGAGCAAACAGCAGAGCAGTCACATTGATGACAACAGCACTGATTTAATCAATAAGAATCCTGGAGTATAATTAGGATATCTCCCATTGTCATGCCCCATGTGACAGAACTTGAAGATGATCCCATGACTTGTAAGCCGTTAACGACCATGGTGATCGTAAGTCCACAATTCCTGGGGTGACATTTGCTTCAAATGTTCTTTCTACATGGCTTATAAATGGAGCCTGGGATGATCCTCCAAGTAGGGTCTAAACTCCCATTGTGTCCTTTCATAGAGATAAACTCATCAAGCCAATAGTATAGGAATCTATATATCTACACCCCCGATTTTTTTTCATGGAACCTAAAAAATAAGTCCCTGGAAAAGATAGATGTCCATTTAGGAAAACCATGATTTTCAGGTTCCCTGTTAAATTTTGGGGGTGTTTTAAATATGGATTCTCTATTAAGGATTTCCCAAGAAAGAAGCGCCCGCCTTGGGAAAGTCCACCGAGGCAACAGAAGTTGCAGAAACAGCTGGCGCAACTGCGTGAGCAGCAATTGTTGCAAGCAGCCATGGGACAAGGCAAGGCACCCGTTGAAACCACCCCCATAAAAGTTGAACGCATTGATACCTTTAACGCATGGCCATATTTAAAAGGCTTAAACATGTTCTATACCGTCTATACCATCATTTTGGGTATCCAGTCGTTAGTTTTCGGGGGATGTAAGCCACTCTAAAAGTTGGTGATTTTGTTTATACCCTCAACTGTCCCACATGGAGAATCTGTCACCAGGTGCCGCGGGCGCCGCCAATGCTGCGGCGTCACGGAATCAGTTGGAAGCAGCCCTGGCGCCTTGGGATTTCTATCCGGGGGTGAGGAGAGGCGGGAAAAATGGGGGACCTGTTATGATTTGTAGGAATCCAGTCATTTTGGGTGGTTAGTTCACACCATTTACCCCATTCCCCATTTGCTATTTTGGGATTTTTGGGCCATTTATATTGGGGTTAATTAAATACCTCCATGTCAAGATTTAGTATTCCCGAGGAATCAATCGTCGTATTGTCTGATGGGGGGCATTGAGTCATGGATGTCATGGGACCTATTTTGGGGGAAACTTGTGAAACTCAAACTTGATGCTAAAATGTATGGGTGATTTTGAGGGATTTCCACGAACAAATAGTGAGTTGTTTGGGTTGGTAATATAATGACCCCTGAATTTAAGGATATGTGCACCCCCGAAGCTTAACAGTTCGCCCATTAAAAACGATGCTTGGAAGACTCTGTTCCTTTTGGGATGGTAAAACTTTGGGGGCTAACTGAAATTTCCGGGGTGTACCCCGACAACACCTCTCAGGAAATAGCCGGTATGTTGGTACAATAACTGGCCCCCATATACCTTTTCTAAGCGTATGCAAATCCCAAACGTTACAGCCATGTCTCCAACTGGGGTGATTTGTAGGATTTAACTATGTGAAATATTTACATTATATAAGAAGTGGGAAAACCCTCGTACTTTGCTATCATTGGAATGTAAAGGTATATAGTCATATAGTATATACCTTCATGTACCTTCCCTATGCCACCCTTGCCAGAGAAATGACCGGCCTTATTAAGGGGTTAAGCATCATTGTCACCAAATAACCCATAGGATCCATGTATGGTATATTTACCTACATTTACCATAAAAATCAACTAAATGTAGGTAAATATAGTACCATACATGGATGGTATGGGTAATAAGCCCCTAATAAGGCCCCCTAATTTCCTGGGGGTTCGCGTGGGCCCGGGGTTGGGCCCCTCAAGTTTCCATGATGTGAATTCGGCAGTTTTTGGGTTTAAGCAGCATTTTTGTGTTACCCCCAAATACCGAATATTTGGAGAATATATCATGGTCCCTAAGGATCTTGGACCCTCCAATGGAAGGGTTTGAACCTGTATAGCAGGGTTAGGGTCCTCAAAATAGCCCGTTTTTAGGGTCCAATGATCCTTAGGGGTGTATACATGTTTCTACGGAACATTTTTTTTTCGGTTATCTCTCCTGCAAGCTCGATGCAACTATAGTGTATATTATGTGTTTATTAGATATTCCCTGTCCCTAGGGATCCAATCACCTTGTCAGATGATGATTGAGGAGTATAATCACTTTCTCAGAAAGGTATTTAGGTTCCATTACCATTCTCAGAAGGTGATTGGATCCCTAGGGTGTGGTATTTTTCCTGCATATTGAAAGATGGAACTGATCCCTCCGTAAAGGCATTGCATCTAGAAACCATCCAACAGCTGATTCGAGTCGGGAGATTTAATAATATAATATGAATGGGTGAGAAAATGCATGCCTAGCTTGTGGTTTTAAACATTTTCTATTTTCATCCCTATTTGGGGAAAGGATCCAATTTGACAAATATTTTTCAGATGGGTTGAAACCACCAACCAGATGCAGATGTTACTGCCGATGTTAAGAGATTATCAAGACTCATGCCATATCCCACCCCTGCCCAATACCCTCCCCCGGCTGTGTCGCAGTTTTGTTCAGAAATCTTGATTTCTTGCAAGGTAATGATATCGCCAACCAAAAAAACACAGGCACTATTTTTTGTCAGGCTTCAGAAGTTTAACAAAAGCGGCGGTATTTGTAGAAAATGACAGAGATGAATGTGTTTTTTTCCAGCAGCTACAGTGGTAATCAACATATCAGACATTTATTCATATATGGATGTTTCCGAAAATAGTGGTACCCCCAAATCATCCATTTTAATAGGGTTTTCCATTATAAACCATCCATTTTGGGGTACCACTATTTTTTGGAAACACCCATATATACATACATAAGCTTTACTGCTTCATGGATTCCAGTTCCGAGGATTCATGTGTTTTACAACCAGGAACAGGCCAAGCTTTCAAGGTGACCATTTTTCTTCAAGGCAAACCGATCGCTATAACGAAAGGTGACATGGGGCCCTGCTGGTCCGGGCCTGCCCGTATAAAATGGCCTTATAAATAAAATGTTTTTTTTCCTGGGGTGAAATTTCAGCCCTAAATACGTGGAGTTATGCGAAATCACCCTACTGAAATATGACTTTTGGGCACACTTTGGGCCGGGGATGTACATGAATCTTGCAGTTCAAGGACTCCCTTGCATATTCAAACTGGAACAACACATGGAAAAATGGGCACACCTGAATCTCTTCTCGAGTTGAATCGGGGAAACCCTATTTGTGCAATGGAAGTAGGTTGGTTCAATCAATTTGAAGTATCCTGATCTATTGAAACATAAATTCTTGGCAGACAAACATCTCCTTGTCTCCTTCACCCAGAAACCCATAGCATCCATGTGACTGGTATAATTTACCCACTAATTTACCATGAAAAAATCAACCATTCCCATGGATGCTATGGGAAAGAAGTCAGCACCCGCTGAGGCAACCCTTATGGCGCAGCAACAACAGCAGCAGCAGGCAAATTCAAATCCTACCAAGTTGCGCCAGCAACAACAACAGCAGCAGCAACAGCAACATCGATTCCTGGTTGCAAGAAGACACTGTTTTCTAGGTGGTTGTTTCAAAACGACGTGGAAAATATCTTTTATTTTCATCCCTACTTGGGGAAATGATCCAATTTGCCTAATATTTTTCAAAGGGGTTGAAACCACCAACTAGTTTTCCCTTGAAAAGTTATCATTTCCTAATAGGAAGCCGGATCGGACCTTCCTTTCCATTTTGCTAGGGATGAACTTTTTAAACTTCGGAGGTGTAAGGTTTGGTTGGAAGAGGATGTTCCTGGGCAAATTTTAGCGAGCATTTCCCGCCGAGGTCACCGAACAAAAATGGTGGTGAAAAGGATCAGGGAATCCACCCCCCCAAAAAAATTCCCTTCAGAATTCAGGTTTAGGAATTATAGGAAAATTTGCCCAGAGAATCTGTTTTTTTGGTGAGTTGTTGTTGTTTGATGATTGCCTGGTGGACATGATGAAGTTTGTCATTGAGAACAAGTTTTGAGAAACATTTCCTTGGACCCACCTATGGAGGGGGGTTGAACCTGTATAGCCCAAACCATGCTCAAAAAATCCAGAAAAAATCAGGTTTAGGAATTGTTTTATTTGCCATAAATAGTAGATACATACACCATTAACAAATGATATATAAATCCTTTGAGTTCATAGAATTCGAAACGCTAAAACCGTTTCATCCATTGGTTTAGGGATGAAGTTTGTGAATGCAAAGGATGGGGGGGGTGAAATATCAGAAGCTCTAGAAGAATCAGTTTTTCTAGATATCCAAACAACTAAAAAGCGCAAACTTTCACGTGTTTAGTGTTTGTTTTAGTGCTAAAATGATGTTGAAGGGAAGGGCATGGAACATATTGAGAAAACATGCGGCTTGTTTTTTCTGTTCCCCTACATCATCTCTCATTCGGTTGAGATGGTTGGGAGTGAAGGAAAAATAGCCACCCAGGGCCACTAGGGTTATCTTTTTGATGGTTTTTTGATGTTTTCTCGATGCAATTCCCAAAGCGTGGCATATCATTGGAATCTCAGCAAAAACCGTTACCTCCCCCAATGCCACAGTAAGGCAGTAGGGCCTTTTTTAAGGCCTTCTTAAGGAAGAATGGTTGTTAATAGTCCCTTAGTAATACCCTAGGATGTCTTCCTTTTTTAGGGGACGAATTCGTTCCTTTTCATTGGGAAAAATCTTTTGAGCAACAAACTGCTTGGAGGATCATCCCAGTTAGGAAGTACCCCCATTTATAAGCCATAAATTTCGGCCATTTGGAAGGGGGTCCCATGTCACCCCAGGAATTGGGGACGAAACGGATCGACAATTTTTGGTTCTTTTCACCCCTTGGACCCCAAAACCCAAAAAAATATATAAAGGTTTTAAACCCCCAATATATGGGTTATAACCCCTAAAAATGAAGGTTTTAAGTTCCCATGGTACTAAGGTATGTTGCAGCAACAAGTGGCTGCATCTTTGTTAGCTGGACGAGATCCACAACAATTAGCTGCAGCCTTAGCCTCAGGCGCCGCGTAGATGGTGAGATGATCGGATCACGTGGGTTCAACCACCAGGGTTGGTTGGTGTTTGTTGTGGCCATATACGTCAAGGAAGTTTGGGAACTAGGATATCCAGAAACTGATCATCCTAATAGCTATTATAGGATCTATTAGGTGATTTGTGCAAAGTGGATGCTAACGGTTCATTGGTGGTTTGGGGCCCGGTGGTTTGGATTCCTGGGATGCCCTTATGAAAGAGATTGTTACTTAAGGGTACAAGTAGGTCTAGAATCCCAAACCACCAAACCCGAACCACCAATTTACCGTCAGATGAAAGTGATCCTATTTGATTTTGTCTGGTTTCTCGTTATTTGGTCACTTGACTGAGGATTTGTTTTCGGAAAAAACACTACTGTAATTGATATCACCATCCCAAATTGAGGTAACCAGAATTGCAAAACTATGGATTCATTCCCTAACATGTAATAACATGTAATCCCCTACAAGGTGGGCTACCCTACGCGATCGTTGAAAATGGAGTTCTTTCACCCCTATAAATGGCCTTATAATTTCATAGCTGGGGTTGGTTTCACCATGTGTCACCCTTATACCCTCCCTGAAACTTAACAGTTCGCACGTGAAAATGGATTGTTGGAATACGATCGTTTCCTTTTGGGGAGTTTAGGCCTATTTTCAGTTGGTTTCAGGAAGTGTAAGTGGAGCGTCTTCACCCCATTTACAACTGGTGACGGGGTCCACCTCGTAGGGTGGGTAGATCAGTATGTTTGATCAAAGGTCTCTATCAAAATTTCACTTCTACGGCCCGGGCCAGGGATTTTCTACAGATGAAGCGCTGATTGTTTGAGTGAATTGCAAGAAGACGTCGCAGAAGTGGTCTGCGAGTGTCTGATCACAGCAGTTGCCCCGCTGGAAAAACGGAGATGGGAAGGAGAAAGATCGGCGTTCGAGATCAAGATTGCCTCAGGTGGACCCAAAAATTGTGTTGAAGGAGCGTTTGCAAATGCCGGCCATTGGCAGCAACGTCACAGCAGTGACGGGTTTTGCGGCTGCAAGATCCTCGGCTGGATGTGGTGGCTCCAAGCGACAGCGATGACTGAGCAATGCATGATTGGGTGGTGCTGGATCCGTGGTTTTATGCATGCTAAACAGGAGCCATCTCATGTTGGTGACCCAAGGGCACATTGAACCGGGAACATGAAAACAGAGGTAATTTCATAGAAACAGGTTGTTTGTTTAGCAGCAGCATCGACAACAAACACTTTGTATTGTGATATGTAAGAAACGTTGGCTATTAAAAATGAGCAAAAGTCGAGAAGAACAATAGATATATTAATATAGACACTCAATCAGGTTAGTGTATTTGCCTGTCATTTTGTGTGTTATTTACATGAGGATTATATGTTTTGGTGCCCATCATCCATACTATACCGGCATTTACCAAACAAAAATCAACCATTCATGTGGGTGAAGAATATACAATCGTCCCATGGATCCTATGAATACATGGATCCTTTGGCTAACTAGGTTTTTTTTTGGGGTGTCCATCATCCATACTTGGAGGATCATCCCAGATATCGTAAGTGGTGTTTGTAACCATAGTGATCGTTTTCGTCCCCCCTAAGTGGGGCAACCTTTCCCCTTCCAAATGGCCGAGTTTTTGGCTTATTTTCATGGGGGTGATCCGATCACTCCTTACGATAGCTTCCGGGATCCCATCCTCCAAGTAAAACCTTATATAGTGGGTATATTTATTGGGTACTTGGATGTCCATGGTTCTTAGTAAATGGATTATTTCACCCCAATATAAGTAGGTTGTTTGTAAGTCCCCTTTTTGTAGGTGAAATAAACCAACTTACGAACTAGTTGCGATCACTTCCATGGACACCCTAGCAGGGATGCTTATGTCGTGGTTTATGCAATAATCCCCACATAACTGGGTAGGATTTCATCCCTGGCATATACCCAACAAACAACCATTTATATACCTCAATTGGTAGTTATATTCCTTGGTAGGGTTGATTCTCCAATGCTCGGGGCCCATCCCCCTTCCTCGTGCATTTTTTGGTGATTCTCGGACAGGCTACGGAGCTCAGGCGAGCAAGGGTGAGTTGACCCATTTTTAAACGGGGGGGTTGTGGGTGAGATTGCTGTTTTAGATATAGGGATATACAATAATATATATATATGGATATGTGTGTATATATATTATACTTGTATGAGATTGCTGTTTATGTGTATTTATAGGGAATGATACTGATACATCCTAGCCAATTATAATTATATTGGGATTCTTTCATCAACAATGAAATATGATGTTCCGAGATTGTTTCATACAGCAATGAGAATGAAAAGGATACTTTTTATGAACCAAGTCAGGATTCCATGGAATGTGATGTCAGTATGAGGTTGGTGGTTGATTTCAGATGAACTGGACCATTGATCTTTGTACATCCAAGTGGTCACCCGAAATGGTGGTGATGTCCCAAGGGAAGTGTCCCAATTGCCCTGATCATTCAGGTTTAGAAGAAAAGCCTTTTGCCCCAAAAGGAAACTCATCTTCCAACTAACCAGCAATTTTTAGGGGGCGAGCTGTTCATTTCAGGAAAGTAATTTGCTGGGAAAAGTTCGGCGACTGCAGATAAAACCCCAAAGTTCAACGATCGCGTAGCGCTCCTTGCGGATTCCGACCCAAGAACACAACCTGATCGCCTGAGATCATGGCGAAATGGCGAAATTGCGAAACTTCCACTTATGATTTCCGTTCAACATGGAGGGAGTTATTTCAGAAAGCAACCCTTTAAAAATAACCTTACATGGGTTTTTCTGCGGTTATTTCATCTCCAAAAAAGTGGAGATATATATAACCCTATAGTTATAACTGGTGACGAGGGACCTCAAATTGCTTCCATTTTTGGTGAGGGATTCTCAGGGCCAAATGCTGGGACCATGAAGGGGTTTGAGCCATAGCAGGGGTCTATAGGTTGATAGGTCCTCAAAATAGCTGGTCAGGATTCTTAGGGCCACTAATTTACCCATTAATGAAAAACATCCACCGAGATTGTCGTCAAGGTGAAACGTTGCATATTTCCTCACTAATTCATCCCTTGATAAATGTCAAACATTCATGGATCGGTTCTTCAGATATACCAGGCAACCATGGATNCATTTGGCGCGGATGTATCTTCTTTCTTCTGACTTTCGCGCTATTGCATCTTTTGTCGACTGACTTGGCGACTCTACTGCGGAGCTATGCATCTGCTTTTCAACTGTCCATATTGTCGGAAGTTTCTATTTAAACTTCCTTCGATCACTCATGGATAGGTTTTACATATACTAACCTAGAACCCAATGACCTTTATTTTTGCAGGCTAAAACTCCAAGCAAAACAAGGGGCCCCATTTGGGTTCTAGGTATACCATATATATATATATATATAATACAAATCTATATTTATATATAGATACCATACACCATCCCCATAGGAATCCCTAAGGGGTTATCCCCTCCCATTGTGACTCCCTAAGCCCATGCGATCCATAGGCAGCCACGCGCCTAGCAGCCTTGGAACAACAGAGGCAACTTCAACAATCGTGCCTTGGTAAAAGTTGAATCAAAAAAACAAATCGCCATAATCCCCTACCCGTAAAGCATAGTGTACCATAATTTTAGGCAAGTGTGGCTGGTTTTAGGGGTAAAGTTGATGGAACTTAACAGCAACGGCTGCTTTCCAGGTAAACTTTTTTGAATTGCACCGTAGCGACGTTTATTCCGACGATCCTGAAACCTAAATGACTTTTATAAAAGCCTATGCCTATGCCCCTACATACCCTAAACAACCAGGCTTCTTTTTCATTGCAATTTTTGGAACCAGGGGTTTCCATGAACCTGTTTTTGGGGTGCTTACAGGTCCCCGAAACAGTTTTTAGTTTTTGAGGTTTCCAAGCATTCTTACAAACTGGGCCACAAAAGCCAGATGTAAATGGGGTGAAATAACCCCGAGGTAGGGTTATAGTTTATGACCCCAGAGTTATCCATTTAATTCAGGTGATTTATAGAGGTTATAATATCACCCATTTACAACTTCTGGGAATTTTTGTTACCACCCAAGATAACCAAGTGACCACCTCTTTTCCCTATGGTGTTTTACCGTTTACCAAGGCTCCAAGAAGAGCAGTTGCAACAACGGCTTGAACAATTTGAGCAGCAACGGACGGCGGCGGTGAATGCTGCCACGACGAACGCGGCTGCCGTAGGCAGATCTTTTCAGAGATTTTTATCGTTGTATTTATGGTGCACCAATCGATACCCATAGGCATCCATGGGACTTGTACATTCCTAGAGCCCAAATGGGGCCCTTTGTTTTGATTGGAGTTTAGGCCTTGTTTTGGGTGGTTGACCTTCAAAAATAGAGGTCACTGCGGTTCTCGGTTTACCTACATGGAAGCCATAAGAATCAACCATTCATGTAGGTAAATCTACCAGTCCCATGGATGGTATGGATAGGTTGGATCTAACCCCCCCCAGCCTGCATGCCATTGTGGCAAATAAATGTTTATAGGAATCCCCGAGCCGGAAAATGTAATGATTGCATCCTGGGTCCCGGGGGTATATCCAACTTATAGGCTTTCTAAGATATTGACAAAGGTGAATTGGTGGTTGATTCATGTTGGTGGCTTTCTACTAGGTGGTAGTTTATTTTATTTTTTTTCACCCCTACCTGGGGAAGTTTTCTAATTTGACTAATATTTTTCAGATGGGTTGAAACCACCTAGACCTAGTACAAATGATTCCAGGACTCTTCATAAGTTAAGATCAGTTTCCCAAGAGATTCGTATGATAGCTGGTTCCATCAACCTTGACGTTGACCATTCATTTTAGGCTTCCTAACAAGGGATGTCCAACAAGAGGGGGGAGCTACTTGTGAACCCTGCACGGCCCAAAACCTCAAGGAAACCATACGATTTTTGTTCCTGTCCTTGGACACTCCTCTTGGAGGATCATCCCAGTTAGAAGATGGTCAATAATAACCATGGTGGGGTTGTGGGACCTCTTCCAAATGGCCTACAGTAAATGGTTCCATGACATGGGGGTGATCCTAACTACTTGCAAAGTGGGGGCCCCATCCTCCAAGCACACCCCCCGCAGAATCCCATTTCATAACAATCTTGAGCTATGCTGACTTGACTTGGGGACCAAAAAAACGAGGCAGGCAGGGCAAGAAAAAACTCTCAAAAACCCTGAAAAATGAATGCTGTTGATGGTTCAGAAATCCTGGGTTTAACAAGTTGATGTTGGTAGGTTTATCCCATTACTTACCTGGTTTTATATATCCCGGGTGTGGTTGGCCTTGGGGATTTCTGCACCATCAACAGAATGTTGCCTGAAAGAGCTGGTGGTTAACGAAGACGTTTGCCTTTCCTGGAATGAAATGGTCCCTGTTTAGGGGACATGATGACATGTTTATTTTGCGGGGTGTAACCTGTTGATGTTGAGAGTAATGCTAACCCCCTTTTCCAAGAAATAAGCGGGGTGGCATTGCGGAAAGGGTGGGCCTTTAAATTCCCATGGATATATGTTGGTTGGGTTTTGATTCCCCTGAAATTTAACCATGGATACCCCAAAAGAGCATAACATTAAAACTTAAAATAACCATATTTGAAAAAGGATACATCTTCCAAACCACCGGTGCCTCAGCTTGCTCATTGCCAAAGTAACCTATCCCTACAGCTTTGGCGGGATTGGGATACCACACAAACAACTTCAAATCAAACTACTACGAGTTTCCCAAGTGATCGCTGCAACGCATCAAATTTTAGGATCCAATCATTACCGTAAGGATCCAGATATGTCCCAAAAATCCGGGATTTCCCTTTTATTATAAACCTGGGAATGGGATTTTTCGACCATCAATCATCAATCCTACGATTTTTCAGGAGGATAAATTTCCCAGAGGGTTAAATTTCCCTACGATCTATCAATCATCAATCCTTAGGGTTAAATTTCCCAGAGGGTGTAACTGCTTAGTATGGGTCGTTCGGTTGGGTCTGGGTCTCGGCCTCAGGTGCCGCTGATAAGCAGCTTGGGAAACCCAGTTAACGAAACATCAAGCGTGGCGAAGGGGGTGAAGGAGTTCCCTATGATTTACCGCAAAAAAACCACGACCGGAAATGGCCACAAGAAATACCTAGGTGGTGGTAACTCAAATATTTTTTATGTTCATCCCTATTTGGGAAATGATCCAATTTGATTAATATTTTTTGAATGGGCTGAAACCACCAACTAGTACTGAATGGCAAAGACTCTTGTCAGGAATTTGGGGCAAAATTCAAAGATCATAGGGGAATCACACCTAATCAAACCAGTTTGGTATAACTGGACAATATTGGGAAGACTACGGCTTGTTTAAAGCCATCGCAATCTACTTATTGAAAAAAATGCACCAATTACGGCACCCAAACAAACTTTGGGTAGGTGCTATGTAGACTAAAGTGATTTTGAATGTATTTTTCTCAATAGAATTTCCAACATGACAAATCACTTGCTGGCCTCTTGCAAGGAATGAGGGAATGAAACTATACATGGTAATGATAAGGATTCATTCCCTCATTCACTACTAATGGCCAGCCAGATTACCATTTGGGATACATGGGATCGATGTTGGACTTTTCCAAACATCAAACCAGCAAATCAAAGGTTGAACCAAGCATCTTAAGCAAATCCAAGTTTTAGTCAGGGCTTACACCCTCAAACAAATTGACAGTTAAACACCACAACTCATCCCCGAATCATCTTTTGCCGGAAATTCCTCGGATGCAAATTGGGGTGATTTTTTGGGGACCGTCTTCGGATTACTTTCGGAAGTGTATAATCAACGATTCTCTACCAGGTGATTCACAGTGACCTTTTGATCCAACAGTTTGAGGTCACTTAACCATCACAAAAAGGTCACAAAGAATTGCCAGGTAGGTGGTGGGAATTCAAGCATTTTTTGTTTTCACCCCGAAAATTGGGGAAATGATGAAATATTTGATGAGCATATGTTTCAGATGGGTTGAAACCACCATCTAGTTCTAGGGGTAGAGTGTGTTTGTTAATACATCTTCGATAAACTTGACAAAACACATCCAGTGTTCTAACATCACAGTTGGAAGATATATATATTAAGAAATTGTTTGCTTCCGTAAAAAAGAACAGCGCTTGATAGAGGTTTACCAGCCCTCCAAAAACAAGTTGGTGAAAATCCACTGATCAGTTCACCCCGGTTGGTTGGGTTATGATATATATATATAAGGATCCCGGAATTAAACAAGTAGCTGGAATGTCATAAGGATTTTGATCATTGCTCATCTAGCAAAGACTATATGTTGAACTACTCCCCTGGGGAAAGTGAAGCTTTAGTTCCGCAAACCTAGAAAAGTACATGACATGCTCAGCCAAGCCACTCTGACAAAACCTTTGGTGGATGAGAATTTTGACAAAAGGAGGAACCCTAGAGTTAGAACCTTGATTCCATGATCCTTTAACCAAGTTATTCATATTACAGAATTATATATAACATTATATAACACAACATATTTATATATATGTATAGAAATATCATTTTCTTTTAACAACTCCTTTTTGTTCATGAGAACCTACCCTTACTAAACATAACGGCTCAAAAAAAACGGTCTTTCTAAAGCCAGAGGGTAACAGTGATTTCGTGGAACCCACCCCAGGCGACGGTGTCCGGCGCATGGATGGCAATATATAGATCCTAAGATGCTGGGTTTGGAGTAAATACTTTGTGGAGAAGGATTTTGGAAACGAAAAACAGTGATCATTATATAAATGAATTTAGTTACAAACACACTCTAATAAGAGGTATGGATGTGTTGTCCCTTGTTTCGTGTATTTTCTACGGAAACACCTACCAGGACCAGGCAGGGATCATCTAAATGATGGGAACCTTGTTTTTTTTTGTGGGGCGGGGATCAAACTGGATGCCAGAATCTATGGTATATTGGGTTTTCACCGAAAAAGAATCGTTCATGGTTTGGGTTGGTGTCATACAATGACGGCGGAAACTGGAAGTTCAGATTAATTGAAAACATAACATGTCGAAAACAAAAGAAAAGAGCAAGAGATTTGATGAGCAGATGAACTTGGTGTGACATATCTACCACCCTAAGGATCTTGGACCCTCCAATGGAAGGGTTTGAACCTGTATAGCAGGGTTAGGGTCCTCAAAATAGCCAGTTTTGAGGGTCCAATGATCCTTAGGGCAAATGTACAGTTTGAATTGAAGTCCTTTGCCTGGGTTATCTTGACCTCAGTAAACCATGGGAAACATGGGCGAAGAGTACCCACAAGGACCTCCAAGCAACAAGCCTAAGACCAACAAAATGACCTCCTTTGGATCATACTAAGTAACATGTTTCTGCCAGTTTGGGCAGAGACTAACTGATGTTTGTTGGAGACGGGACGTGTTCTTCTTGGGATAGTCCGGGTACTCTTGGTTGCTGTCTTGAAAAAAGTTATCGAAAAATCACATCCTCCCACTTCGGAAAAAAACCCAGGAACAATGTGCAAGGGCCCTTTTCTTTGCAAGAGATGTGCCTCGGACTACATGACGAGATGTAGACATGGAGCAGACGGTGAACCCTGGTTCTTGTCTGCTGACAGGACATATGGGTTGACGAGGTCCACCATAAGGACCTTGTTGTTACATGGGAAAATCAACGCCCCTAAAGATTGACCCTGGTAGCGTTTGTCCCTTGGAGATGTTTCGGGTTTCTTCCATTTTTTAGGGCAACGTTTCAGGTGATTGTGGCAAACCCTGGTTGAATATCTACCCATGACCCATGTCATATTTGCCACGATTACAAAAAAATCACCATGATATAGAGATCCTGTTGCTAATCAACCAGGATTTGAAGGTTCATGTAAACTTCACTGGGGGGACCTTTTTCATTCACCACCATTTTTAGGATTTCAACCAGGATCTCAAGTTTCATGAAAGGTGCTACCAATGACAGCTGTTAGTCTCACATTGAAATACTGCTTGGTGAATCGATGTTAAGTAATCTTTGATATTGGAGCATAGTAAAATGATAATCCCATATACACCTCTGAAAACTAACATGACATTGGAAAATCCCTATTTTCACTAGGAAATACATTGAGTCCTTTATAGGGGGGGGGGTTCTCGGTATGTAAGTAAACCGAAGAAGTTTGTTTTCCACACACTTCAGGTGGTCGAAACAAAAGAACTTTTGGCGAAATTTCACCTCGGGGGGCCTTGACAAAGATTGGGAAAATAGTGGCGAAGGAATAAATACAGTTGATGGTTCAGAAATCCTGCACCACTTGGAATATATAAAAGGCAAATTATGGGATAACCTACCGACCTCAACTGGCTCGCCCATTTTTTCTTCCATCAACAGTATTTGTCATTCTCACATGTCCTAAGTTCAAGTTTTGTGTAAGGTCAATGTTGACTATTGCCCCTAGGATCGATGGATGTATGCTATATTTGCGATTGAAAAACCATGAATGGTTGATATTTCAATGGCACCTTCCCTGAAACTAACAGCTGGGCCCTAGAAAATCAATGCTTGCTTCAGATGACATCTCCTTTTGAACCAATTTTGGCCTATTTTCAGGGTTTATGTTAGTTTCAGGGGGTGTAAATCTAGTATAAACATGGTCTGATAAATATAACGTCGTCCAGTCCCATGGATCCGTCATGGGTTCTATGAGCACCTCATAGGGTGTTTATGCAAGGCATAATTTTGTTGCCTTCTATTTGACTTCTTAAGATTCCAACAGCCTGTATGTTAATGTACCATGGGCCACCAAAACCTACAGTACATGTTTAGAGGTTTTCATGGTAGCAGCCTTTAGTTGGTCAAAACCTTTATTTTTCATGGTTTTTGGGGGCTCATGGTAATTAGAGTATCGCATTTTGTGAACCTTAGGTACTTTGCACAACTCTGATTGATTTTTTCCTGCGTAAGATTCTTACAAGTGGTGGTTTCTCTCCACAAGTGGTCAGCCGATTTCCCTAATTCATTATAGATTGTGTTGTCCCCCTTCTCCGTAATAGTCAGCACATGCTGACTCAGCCAATGGCCAACCTTGAAACCTTTAGGGATTGAATATTTAGTAGGAAAAATACGCTTTCAACTTTTAGAAATGACTGCGTAAGCATATCATTTCATAGAGACCCAAAGTTGGAATTATTAAAGGTTGTATCCAACCCGGGCCGCCTTTTTTTTGGGTGTATATTTTGTTGGGTCATGAAAAATCCGACTCCAAATCGAGATTCTCAGGTCACAATGGCACCGCATGGGCTTCTTCCAACAAGACCTCCGCATGAGGTGCCGACTTTTGAAGCCCACTTGCTTTACCTTGGATCGTGGCCCGAAACCAATCAGTGGTTAATAACCATGGTGAGTTTTTTCGCAAGCCCCCTTTCAGGATCGGGTTGTGGTGGGTTATCCCCCTTCCAAATGGCCTTTCAATTTATGGCTAAAAAAATGGGAGGTACTGACATCTACTGACATTTTTCTTGAAGTACCCCCCCACCTGCTGGCTCGTCACCACCAGGATGACGACTTGAAACATTTTTAGGTTCCGGAAATCCCGGTCCCTAAACTGACATCACCTGCCAGGATTGCATCCTGGTTGGGGGGGGAGGGAGTTTCCAAGGTTTACTCATGTTGAAACAGAATGAAGCTTGGTTGAAATGTCAACCAAAATCGGCCGGGGGCTTATGATATACCTTCAGTCTTACTAGTGGTTCATGGAAATTGTTTGGGGATGATCTCTTCAATTTCTATGTTTTTTGATCGGGGCAAGTGAGGAAAGGTTTTAGATTTTAGATGCATCCATGCATGGCAGTGTTTTTCTTTCTCTGCAGGAAAACAGATCGAAGGTCATGTGCTCTTCCTCCCATACTCATGGAAATTAAAAATGGGCCCCTTCAATAGTACTTACCTCTCAAATAGAGCCGTTTTTCACTTCCATGAACATGTTGTTTTCTTTTACCTCTTGCCTCATGCCTCTCATGAGATGTTTGTTTTTCTTCATGACGAGTCAATTCCCTCCCTTCTTTTGACACAAGGTGGGCCCAAAAGCCAGTTATAAGCAGGGCATCATGTATCTGAATGTATCTCCTATCAAAACATTGTGATTCTCCAGCTAGCTGTGTTAGTTTACTGGATGGTAAATATGCAAATGCAATTCTTCCTTCCTCAGCGGTTTTCCACTTTTCTTTTTTGCGCCTGACACTTTTTGGGCCCCTTTGAGCAATGAAAGAAAAAATGAAAAAGGCATCTAGGTTGTGTATAGGGTATTTTTGCGGGGATGAAATCCTACCCAGTTTATGTGGGGATTCTTTCATAAACCATGACATTTTTGTATCCCTATGAATTCAACAGCCAGTTTGACTCATGGAATCCGTTACCTTACCGTTCGTGTTTTTTGAATCTCGTGGCCTCATTTGGTTCCAAAAGGTGTGATCCATCTGACAAGTTCATTCCCTTGAAGGACGACGGGGGCGTTGATTTAAGACACGGGTGGATGTCCCGTTGGAAGTGCTGGTAAAAGGTTAGGATCAGTGGGTTATTTCAACGCAATATACCATTGGTTTCCCTCTTAATATTGCCAGCTATTATATAGACCCAGGAAGTAAGGATCAATAGCTAGGATCAGTGGGTTAGTTATAACCCCAATAAAAACTCTTTATAAGTAGGTGAATTTAACCCATTGATCCTAACCATTGATCCTAACTTTCAACAGGACATCCAAGCACGCGTGGTTTGGTGGTGGAAATGCACCAAGTTCTTAGATTCGCCGAATATGTATGGAATGTTTACCTAAGATGGTTTGGTTTAGATGATTTCCCTATGTTTTAATTTTAGGTGATTCTTAGAAGGTGGGCCCAAAACCCAGTTAAGAAGTAGGGGCCCATAATTCCACTGCATTTTGTTTATATAGCAGTCTATACCAGCACCTTCAAGGGGCTGCCAATTAAAGCTTAAGGGATGGTGAATTGACACCCGTCAGGGTTGAATTGGCACCCTTTTGAAGGTGCTGGTACATTTGGCTTAAATATTCCATACATTCGGCGCCTATGGGTAGTTTTTCCAAACAGTAAAACCATCGCAAGAATTCGACCAGGTAGGAGAATCCTACTATAGAATTCTCCCCAAAAAAGTCCGTGGCACATGGTCAACATCACTTAGATATATAATACTTGACATCATTTATCTAAAAACATGTGTCATCACTTCGTTTCACTAACCCTAAGAATGCGGACCCCTCCTTAAAAATCCCATCTTCAGAATAAATCTCCAGGGATCCATGGGACTGGTATATTAACCTACATTTATCATAACACATCGACCATACATTTATCATATGATCAACTTAAAGGGTCGAGGGTCCTAACCCATAGCATCCATAAAACTGGTATATTTACATACATTTAGGTGATTTTTGTGGGAAAATGTATAGGTAAATACGCTAGTCCCATGGATCCTATGGGAATGTTTGATGATCATTAGTTTCTCCCTGATAGTTAGCAGCAATTTTGCTTTTGACAATAGGCCCAAATTGTCCCAAAGCGAAAGGAATGGAAGTTGTCTCCTTACCATAAAGATTAACCAAAATGGACGTAGATATACCATCCATTGAATGTTTGAGAAACCAAGTCTAAACGAAATGCGCAGATGGCGGACAAGTCTCGAAAACTAGTCTCAAAAATCAGTGGCTTACTCTTTAGCCCAAACAAGCAAAACAAAACAACCCCCAAAACAATGGTGAAGCTGTTGATGAAAGAATTCCTGTACCACCTGGTATCTATTTTTGAAACCCTAAACCCTAAACCCTAACTGCGAGGTCAGCACTCCCTAAGCACCATCCTAATAGAGAACTATGCCTCTAGAACCTATCTTTTACAAAACTTGGAGGTGAGCCCACCAACAATCGAAGGAAATTTACTGAATTCACGTGATTTCTTTGTTTGTTTTTTTCTTTTTTTCTTTTCCGAGGTCGGTTCCAAGAATCAAAAGTCATCCAGGAATTTGCTCATATTTCTTAATTTTGTGGGGCGTTTCCTGTCGGCATTTGAAGCCACATTTGATGATTTGTGTTGTTCAATGATATGGTCGGGAATGCTACTTACTGGGTTCTTCAAACTTTACAACTTTTTGTGGGATGACAATGATGACAAATATTTCAGGGATCATTAAATGGGACACATTATGGGGGATCAAACAATGCGAATTAATGGTGATTTTGGTGGATTTCCCTTATAATTGTGCATTGTTTGGGCTGGTAAGATACTGACCCGTGTATTTGGTAGGAAATTCCATCAAGTTCACACCCTTATGCTTCATGGTCATACGAGTCATACAGTCATACCATTAAAGTCTATCTATAGTTACTCTTACTGTTGATGATTCAGAAATCTCATGTTCACCACCTGGGTCGCTAAAACCCATCTTGCATAATGATACAAGCGGACAAACTATCAACCCCAACTGGAGTAGAAGGTCAGCCAACAGTAGTAAGCCTGATTTTGAACGGCAAAAATGTTTCCAGGATCTCTTCCCTTCCGGCAGTATACCCTTTGAGAGCTATCCTCGGTGTCTTGACATGTCAGAGTTTTTCTTATGTGAGGTGGAAAGTGAGTCATGGCAAGGAAAATTATGATGGCCGAGGGCCCAAATGAGAAATCTAATATGAGGATATGCTGCTAATCCCAGGATGCAATTGTCACCACCAGGAGTATGACATTCCCTAAAACTAACAGTTCGCACCTGAAAATGGGCCGAGCCCCGAAAGTAAATTCATCTTCCAAGCATCAATCTTCAGGCGCTGAATGGGGAATCCGAACATCCGCCACGTCGACTTCGGAACATCAACGGCTTAAATAAACAGCCAAGAACCGGAATTCCCTATAGCATCCATGGGACTGGTATATTCCGCTTACATTTACAAGACCATAAGAATCCACCTTTCATGTAGGCAAATATACCAGCTCCATGGATGGTATGGGTATGATTTTCTCCCCAAAACTCAACAGGGTGATCCTGAGAGTCAGAAAAAACATATGTTAGAAGCTTAGAAGGTGGGCCATCCCAGTTGTAAATGCAGTCATAACCCCTATAAATGGCATTATAAATGGGTATCTGAGGTGATTTCACCCTCCTTATAGGAGTTATTTCATGCCATTTATAACTAGGAGGGGCCCAGGTTTGTAAGGGGAAACCTAAGTTTCGGTACCTTTTCAACATCCCTTACAGTGCCTTACAGTTGATGTAGATTGGCAGATTGACCTGATGGTTTCATGTTTTTGTTTTAAGTGGCCGACTTATTTTGATTTGGGGATGTTTTCTACTTAGCCATGGTAAGAGAACTCATGCATTGTGTAATTTATATGAAGATATGCAGGCATTCCATACAAATTCAGCATGTGGGCATGAGATAGCCAAGTATTTTTTGATAGGGGAAATTTCTCACCGGTGGACGGAAGTCTTCTGAGGCTAACTCTGATAGGCAAAACCCCCGATCAGATACGAATTGAAGCTGAACCAAAAATGTGCGAGGCTAGGGTCAAAACTCCCATAGTTTTCCATATTACGTATGGGATAAATGGGATAAACTCATCAACCCAATAGAGGCCCGGGGTTTATATGCCTTGGCTAAGGATTTCCTATTGAAGGGGTGAGATGAGTTTATTTTCAATTTGTTGGGAGTTGAGTTTTGGATCGACCCCGGGGCCAAATGGTCAACCTTTCAAGTTTTATATTCCATGGTCCTTTGACGGAGTACTGACTGGTACTGTTGATGGTTCAGAAATCCCCTTCCCAACCACCGTTTGGATGGTGCTAAATTCCCGTGTTAAATAATGGTAGATTTCAACGACCGTTCCCTCAACTGGTGAGTTTACCGGATTTCTGGTTGCCATCAACAGTCATTGTCCAAAAGAGTGGTATTTCCAAAAAAAAACCTTTGGGTAAAGTCTGCCAGTTTTTGTACTGGGTTGTGGTTTCAAACATCTTTTATTTTGAACCCTACTTGGGCAAATGATTCAATTTGACTCATATGTTTCAAATGGGTTGGTTCAACCACCAACCAGTTATCGTAGGATATTCCAAACCAATGGTCAATTTGGGTTGTACCAAAAAGCCAGTCATTTGGAGTACCACTAGTTTGGGATAGGCTCCCGATGTACACAGTATATACGCATATAGATCCAAGAAATCTCCAACAGGACCCAAGGTCCACGGATCCCGAATCCACCTGAGTTTAAGCTCGATCGCAACTTACTGAAAGGGGTCCGTTGGGATAAGGTCCCATTCATTTTTTTCTTGGAATAGATAGATAGGTATTACTACACTGTTGATGACCAAAATCCACACCCAAAACACCTCTGAAAAAAAAACAACATGAGACAAACAGCTCCGTTTCGCTCAACCGATTTTTTGTTTTTTTATTTTTGCCGGGTGAAGTGTATGTGCCCCAACGTTGTAAAGATGTTGGATTCTGAGTCATCTAGGAGGCCGTCTTCCCCATCCGAACGTGGGGGCTAAAACGTATACATGAATCATCACAGCCAAAAGACACCAATCAACAGTAGGAAACACTTAACATGTCGGCATTAATTAACAAAAGTACATCCAAATTGAAGAAATCCTACACCACCTGGAATGCATAAAACTCTGTGAATAATGGGATAAACTACCAACCTCAACAAGTTAGCAGGATGTTTTCCATCATCTCATGTAATGGTTGGTTGGTGATTAATATCGGGGGTTTAGTATTCCTAGGAATCCACCATGATAGGGACTATAATGACTATATCTTTTAAACCATATGCCTAGGCTTTACCAACAATACCCTCCCTAAAACTAACATAGCCCCTGAAATAAAATAGGCCTTTCCAACAGGAAAGTAGTCTTCCAATCAGGGACTATGTTAGTTTCAGGAGTGTTTTTGGTGTTTTGATAGATTTTTTTGTCGGTGAATGGTTCGTTTTCGCCTCCAAAAATGTCGTTCAGAACTGATGGGCCATTTGTTAAGGCGTGTTCCTGGCAACGGCTATGTCGGGACACCAAGTGAAAAGATGTCGATCCAAGAAAGAAACACTTTGAACGAAAGGTGGCTTCCCCCCTCGAAATTTAACATGTCCCCTGTAAAAGGACCATTTTCAAAGGGAAATTGCATCGAACCCAACCATCAGTTTTTCAGGGGATGTGTTAGTTTTCAGGGGTGTAATACTTGGAATGGTTTAAATTGATTCATCACCCTTTTTGAAGATGTCTGGAATTGTTTTCAAAACTTTGAACAAAGCGAAGATCAGCAGGGTTAGAGAAGCGAAAGACATCAAAGGATGATTGAGTTTTTTGCTGGAATCAAAGGATTGTTGAGTTTTTTGGTAGATGGTATTACACCCCTTTCTATCATTTTGTTTTGTTGCTCTCTAGAACAAATACCGGCCGTTTGTTCCGCTCACTAAGCAAATGGTTAAGCTTTCAACTTTAGGATAAGGCATAATTTTGTAGGAAGAGAAACAAGCAGGGTTATTTATATAGTATAAATACGCCTGAACATTGACATGGAACCCAAAAGAATGGAGGTTTGGAAGTTCATTCGTTCCGTTTCAATTGGGTGATTTTTCTTGAAGTTCCATGTGAATTTTCAGGCAATGCCTCAATCTTCCAAGGGTCTCTAATTTGACACCCAATGCAAGGTCTAGGTACCTTTTGTAGAGATTTGTAGAGGATCATACAGCACCACACTTTCAAATACTAAGTATTAAAGATAGAACTGATACCCTCCCGAAGTTTAACAGTTCGCCCCCTGAAAAATGCTGTAGTTGGAAGACAAGCATCTGACTCTCCTTTTGGGATTTTGGTATATTTTCAGGGGCTATGTTTGTTCAACTTCCAGGGGATAATACGTTCAACTAGGTTGTGGTTTCAACTATTTTTGATTTTCACCCCCTCTTTAGGGAAAATTCTGAAAAATGACTCATATTTTTCAGATGGGGATTGGTTCAACCACCAACTAGGTCAAATTGCCATCCCTCCAAGTCACCCGAAAAGGTTTGGTCCTTTTTTTTTTAAACCCGAGGCATGACGAGTTCATCCTTCGGGGATCATCCGTTGGTCTTGACGGCCTGGTCTGGCTGGATCCCATGAAGCTCCAAATCCAAGATACCGGTTTCGGAAGAGGTTAGCTGTTGAAACCTACCTTTAAAGGTGGGCCCAAAAAATCCCAATAAAACGATATTTGGGAAAATATTTTAACTGATTGCAGTTATTAAATTGCATCTTTCTTTTTTTTCAATATTATCACGATATTTCAATTCTGATATAATATGTTATATGATTGTTATAAGTACCAGCTTCCTCAAAGTGACCTTTTGATTACCTAAATGGAGGTCACATAAGCCCCGAAAAGGTCACTTATGGGTCCAAACAAGGTCACTTTGAAGAACCTGGTATAAGTTATAAGTATTGTTTCCCGTTGAACACCAATTTTCAGGGGCTAACTTGCTGTTACTAGGTGGTGGCAACTCAAAGAATTTTGGAATATTCACCCCGAAAATTGGGGAAGATGAACCCATTTTGATTCATATGGGGTTGAAACCACCAACTAGTTGTAAGTGTAGGATCCTGAAATGGTTGGAAGACAAGCCTTTCCTTTTGAGTCATGGCCCCTTTTTTAAAGGAGCTTCGGTGGTGTTTTCCTAGGGTGGAATATATAACTCCATTTCTATCGGGCTGAAATTTCACCCCAGTGAAACGTTTCCATTGGAATTTTCGGGCCGGCCCACCTTCTAAACCTTTTAAAATGACATTTAGCTATATAACATGAGAATGACTAAGTGAAACATATACGACAATTGATTAATTTCTAGAGTCTTTATAGTTATACAGTTTTTATTTATATGTATATAGATATCATATCTCAGATACATATTAAACATGATGATATGTGTTTTGAATGAACATCAATATAGAGGATGCAGGGAAGTCTTATATTGCATGGATTCAGTGGTCAGAGATATTCTTGGGGCTTCTATGGGACCCAGTCGCTGGAAGATTTGAGTCTTAGTTTTTTTGCGCTACGCAATCCCCATAGGCTTGCCAATATACCTTAAGGTCAAAATAGATGGCACAGACACCAAACGGTAGGTTAGTAGAGGGTCCATATCAACCAATATGTACGGACTGTGCCATGTACTTTTCAACTACTGTATCAATAGTCTAATGGTAGATTTAGAATTCAAAATCTCAAAGACAAATGTGGAAATTTTCTAAACGCGTCACCTCAGACAAAAAGCATCCCTATTGGTTGTTATTTTGAATCAAGGCAATGCTTTATTGTAGCAGCTTGAGGCAGTTTATAGAAGTACAAATATATTGACCGAAAGTTGTGATTTCGAACCCCCCCCCCAAAAAAAAACATGTTTCCCTTCCAAATATGCGTTCAGCAAAGAAGATCCTCAGGATACTAAGCAACAAAATTAAAGCCTGCCCCAAAAAAAAGGGTCACGCATAAAACACCAGATTTTGGGTCACAACCGGAAGAAACTGGTAATTTATCTAGGTGGTGGTTTCAAATATTTTTTGTTTTCTTGGGTTGAAACCACCAACTAGATGGTAATTTTTACTTTTTCATACTTCAAGTCTGTCTTCCTCACCTGAGATGTATAAGAAACACTTGTTTTTTTTTCTAAGGTGGGATTTTTTCTACCCCAGATGCGCCGAGTGCGACTGGAATATTTACCTATACATTTCCCATAGATTTACGGCAAATGTAGGTAAATATCCCGAACATTAATGGAATACAATGGTTTATTATGATCCTTATATATCCCTTTATAACTGACTAGTACAATTCCCTAACAACAAAGAACCAGGGTTTTGGTCCATATGGGTACTATAAACTTTTGTGAATTCATCATTTGTTGAACCAGGGGAAATAGCCGGCCTTATTAAAAGGGACCATTAACCATTGGTTTCCTTTAGTAAGGCCTTATTAGGGCCTGAATTCTGAGGATGGGGGGTTGGCATTGCAGGGGGCTCTCCCATGAGAGCCGGTGCTGATTCTTGTATCCTATTTCCCATAGGATCCATGTATGGTATATTGACCTACATTTACCATAAAAATCAACCATTCATGTAGGTAAATATGCCGTTCGTCCCATGGATGCGTCATGGGTTATGCCCATCTCCAATCATCTATTGGAAATGAACGGTACTTTTTACCTTGAGCCGTTCAAATAGAAGAAACCCTTAATTCTTAGCAGAAGATTTGGGGCCAGTGATTACTACCCACGGATTGTTTCATCCCCATGTTAGCCCTCCTCACCATTTAGACATATTAGACAACCAACCATATATACTTGCAGGTATACATCACCCATGTATATTTATATATACATATGTATACCTAGACTCCTAGACCTTTCCCAGGGTGCAAGGGTGTCAAATTTCAGTCACTGAGGTAATTTTCCTATCATGTTTGTTCGACAAAAAACCAGGTTTGACTGCATTTGGCCTGAAGCCGTTTTTGGGGGTAAAATCACAAAAACCCGCCTGGTCACATCGACCATCATCTGCAAGCTTCTTGCCGCGGCAAGTTCCGTGGCTGAAAATGCGTTTGGAACCTGGGGTCGCATTCACTGTCCCCCAACGAAGATGCAAGAAAACGGCACATCTGGAACGGTTTGAATGCTGACCTTTTACCATAAACTTGGATTTGTTTAAGGTTTGTTGGTGACTTTTTTGTTGGCGGATTCTACCATATGGTAGTCATCACCATCAAACTCACCAGCATCTGGGAACAATATTGTTTTTACTTTTTTTCCAAGCATCGAACAAGCCAAGCAAATCCAAGTTTTTAGACATCGTTTTTTTGACAACTCATGACCTGAGCAGTGACCAGTTGGGCCCCCTTTGGTTATGAATGTTATTTTTTTCTAGGGAATGATCAATCCTAGCCGTCCTAGGTCCCAGCCAGCTGTATTCCGGGATGATTTTCATAAGAACCATGAAATCAGGATCTCAATTCTGAACAAAAAACATTGCAATGGAATTTTCATGTCAGGGTCTTGAACATTGCTCAAAAATTGAGCAGAAACAAAAGAAATGGCCCCTAAAATGTAGGTTATATAGTGGGTGTGAAAGCTTGATCGAAGGTCTAAAATGTAATGTCAACCCCGGATTAATAAACCTCTATAGTGATTATTAACGGGGGTACCCCCAAAAGTGATAAATCCCCTTTAAAATGGGACCCCCCCAATTAAACAACCATGGGGTTTATTAATCCGGGGTCAACATTATAACTTGAAAAAAATGAAAAACGCTAAAACGCTTATAGATGAACAGATGAACCGATGAACCTTTCGAGCTATCCTAGGTTTTGCAGCTCCCCCAAAACTGATAAAAAGATGAACAGGATGAACCCGATCAGGTCTCATTAGATGGGACCCATTTTGGGAGGTGATCAAACTGGATATTAACATCTATGGGATAAAAATTGAAGGATTTCCCACAAACAAATAGTCTAGGTGGTGGTTTCAAGTATGTTTTATTTTCACCCCTAACATTGGGGAGATGATCCAATTTGACGAGTATATTTTTCAAATGGGTTGGTTCAACCACCAACTAACCTACTTATGAATTGGGTATTGAGGTTATAACCCACTTTCTAACCATTTACCAACTTCCCGGGACATCCAAGCATTGTTTGGGTTGGTGTCATATTTCATGACCCGTGAGGGAATTGAAGGATTTCGAGTTGAATGCGTGATGAGTGTCTTTTTGGGGGTCAATTTGTGTGTGTGTGTGTTTTCAGATTCGTTTCGGTAAACTTTTTCACACGGTTTACCCTCCCTGAAAACTAAGATGACTGGAATATCCACCATGAATGAGTCGATGTATTTCCTATTGAAATGCAAAATTTCCAATGTCATGTTAGTTTTCGGGGGTGTATTCGCCCTGGAACTAAACTTGCGTTGGTTCAGATAAAATATCTTTTTGGGGTTCAGCATGGTTTTAGGGGCGAACTGTTAGTTTTCAGGGAGGGTACCCTGGACGTTTAACAGTTTGCCCCTGAAACCATACCATCCCAAAAAGGAGAGTCGTCTTCCAGCCATCATTTTTAGGTGCTATAGTATGATTAGTTTCAGGGAGGGTACCCTTTTTGCAAGGTGATATATATATATAGATATGTGAACATCTGAATTTCCTGTTTCTGTTGTGGGAAACTTTGAACCAATGGTCAAAGTTTACATTTTATAATCGGGAGGGTACAAGGTGGGCCCCTACCAGTTATAAGTGGAGTTATAACCCCTCTAAGTAAGGTTACAACCCCAGTGACTCAGTTATTTTCGACCATTTAAAGGGGTTATAACTTCTGACCCTACTTATAACTAGTAGGGGCCCACCTTGTAAAGGTTCTGTTTCAAAGTAGTCGAATGAAAATCCAGTCCATGTCCATGCCAACGTTGAATCTCCAAGTCGACGTTGAATCCCATAGGAACCATGCAATACATATTTATACATCAGGTTTGAGTCATTGGGGTTTATAGTGCATGTAAAGATAAATATACCAGACATGAATCCTATGGGATATACACACATATCATTAATATCTATATGTATACATGTATTGAAGTTAAAAATTCATGAACAATTTCTGAGTGTCACTTTGGGTCGTCATCAATAAAACCAAACCGCACAAGAGGCGCAATCGGCGTTCAACAAAACGTCTTGCGGTTGCTGAATTTCTATGGAAGGACCTCAAGGTCAGAACGAATAAATTCCTTGGAAGTCAAAGACTATTGAAATAAATTTTGGATTTGTTTTCAAGGTGATTTTTGACTTTCTAACATGGTAAATCACCATTTTTCAACACCATTTGGGGGATTTGTTTATATTTTTGTTAACCGCCTTAGGCAAATCCAAGATAATAGTCACCAATTTTTCATGATTGAAATTCCCCACTCAAAAAGATACCCTCCTGGGAACTAACATATCCCTGAGAAGCCAATCTTGAGTCGATGATTGTCCTTTTCCAAGGTGTGATATGTTAGTTCCCTAGAGGGTATGTCTTTAATGGTTCTTAGACTTCCAGGGAATTCAATAAATATCACCTGTGCACGGAATCCGCACGTGATAGATCTCTTTGGATAATTTTATATATGAAGGTGGTGTGTTCGATGAACCTCCAAGAAACACACAAAAACACACGAAGATCTTGTGGATATATATATATATATTTGAAATCATGGGATCATGATACCCATAACACTCCGTATTCTAAAGAATTACCCCCCGAAAATTAGCATGTCCCCAAGAAAGGGGACATATTAAAAGGTTTTTTTTATCTTCCAAGCATCAATTCTCAGCAAATATGACATGCTAGTTTTGAAGGCGGGGGTACCTACGTTCATATCAGAACTTTAAAGCCTTCATAGATGGGTATATATGCACCATAAACCATGGGAGCATATTAGGGATGATATATATGTGCTATGCCTAGCCTGCCCACAATACCAGATCCTTCATGACTTCCATGAATTCTGTTGTTAACTTGGCTCGTTTGATTATTTTGGATGTGACTCAACTACTAACTACCCAGAAAAACTGCCTTTCAGTCAGGACCCCAGTTTTGAAAGTCTACCATAGTATATCGCGTTTCAACACAAACCACGTGCAGTTTCGAAGCGACAGCCACACAACAGTGCGTTTTTTTTTCAGGGAAACAACGACATCTCACGTTGAGGTGTGAACATCACCACCAGCAGGTCAGACTTTACAAATTCCGACTTTGCCGCTATCAGCGTATTTTGGGGCTCTAATGTGTCCAAAGCAAAAGTCCAGAATTTGAGTGGTATAACTACCACCACCTAACAAGCCAAGTAGTTTGAAGTTTTTTGTTTTTTTTGGAACATCGCACCCAACACACCTACTATCACAAGCTTCATTTTTAGGGCTTATAGGGGCTTGTAGGGGCTTAACATGTCTGTATAGTAGTTTTTCATGGGGATGGGATGGTTCGACCATAAATCCTACGATTTTCGGGAAGGGGTCTGGATTCTTAGGGATTAGGGATATGTTTTTTGTTTTATTTTTTTTGTGAAACCACATGTTCCAGGTGATTCAAAGTGACCTTTTGATTCCCTACTTAGAGGTCACTTAACCTTTCCAAATGGTCACTTAACCATCCCAAAAAGGTCACAAAGAATTGCCAGGATGTTGTTGTTTTCTTTTGCCAAAATGATATGCACTTCTCCTTCCGTCGCCTTTCTTCCAGGTAATCTAAGAGGAACTCTACGTTTGAAAACTTCCATCCTTTTTGGATCTATTGGAATGGTATATTTACCTAAATAAATGGTTGGGTTTTTATGGGTAAATTTATAGGTAAATATACCATACATGGATCCTTTGGGGATGTGGACTGGCGTAAAAGCTGAACTGTCACTGAACTGCCTTATATGTTGAGTTGAAAGATTTTTCAGCTGATGGAAAATGCCTTGGTATTTCCATGCCAGCAACGTTGAAATCCGGTGTTTAAAGGCACAGAGTACCATATCCCATAGGATCCATGTATGGTATATTTACCTACATTTAGTTGTTTTTTATGGTTTATGTGGGTAAATATACCAGTCCCATGGATCCTCTGAGTATTGATGGATCGATATGTAAGTAGGGGTCAAGAAGTAGCTTTCCCCTGCAAGGGGATGTGTTTGAATCGCTTCTTCACGCTTCTTCCATCATATGGGGGTTTCCAAAAATAGGGGTACCCCAAAATGGATGGTGAAAATCCTGGAAAACCCTATTAAAAATGGATGATTTGGGGGTACCATTATTTTCGGAAACATCCATATGTTCATGAAAGTATGGCCCCAAATCCTTGCAGATTTTTGATTTAGGTACTTTACCCAGTGGGTCTAAGTAGCCCTGATCTTAATGCAACACTACTTTATAAAGAGTTACACCCCCGAAAACTAATATGACAATGGAACAACAACCATTGATGATGTATCTCCTATTAAACATGGTGATTTTCCATTGACATGTTAGTTTTCGGAGGTGTATACATTACACTCCCACTAGCATGACACCTGAACCATGCTTCTTGGACAAGTGAAAATGATCGCCCCCAAAACGAATCAATCTTTTAGGTTCCATGACCATGTAGCCTCTTGAAAGCAACGTAGCACCTGAAAATAGGCCATCCTAAAAGGAAACGAGTATTATTTCCAACCATCCATGTTCAGTGGCTATTTTGGTTTCAGGGAGGTTAAGTTTTTGTTGGGGTGTTGGTGTTGGAAATGATTTAGCGAACCGCAGACTCTTTACCGAAATGTTTACCCCCCGTAAACAACCATAAATATACAGCAGCCTCATAATTTGTGTGGTAAAAGTTGATGCAACAAGAGCCAACTTGATATCCCTTGGATTAAAGACACTGAAACATTGGAGCCCCTTGTTTTGGTCACCCCTCAAAATGCCCCGGACCGCTTTGACTGCTTCGTGGCCGGCTGTTTTTTTTGTTAGAGTTGTTTTTGAACATGGACATCATTAGATTATATTATCTAATATATACAAACAAACCAGAAAAATGATTCACCACACATGGTTCTGGCAGTGTGTTTTGTTCTTTTTTATACACCTGGATCTTCCTTTTATGATTTCTGATATTTCTGTGTGTAAAATATCTGCCTGTTCTCAAAAAAAACTACCAAAAGGCAGAATTTTTACCTGGTTGGTGTATTTTCTCATTAGATTGGCAACCTCGACATGGTTGTTTTACCTGGCACTTCTGCGAGTTTGTGACCTTTTTGTGATGATGAAAACGTGATCCTTTAAATGAAAAAAAGGTGACCTCCAACTATGGGATCAAGCTGGGTCACGACTTGAATCACCCTGAAAATCAACTCAAAGAATCTCCAAGATCCGGTAGCCCTAAGAATCCTTGAAGTGTCGTCATTTTTGGGGTGTCAAGTTGCCAGCTGTTTTTTTTCGGCCCCCAGATTTGGGTGTCATCAACGGAGGGTGTTTGAGGTGTTTCCATGGGAGGGCGAGATGGATTCTTAGAAGAGTTATGATTGGTAGAAATCCAGTGAAACAAAATCGCAAAACATGGGAAAAACATGGAAATTCTCACCACGAAGCGGCAATTTCGCGAGACGGAGGCAGGAAGTTCTGCTAGCTTCAGGAAACCACAGTTTTAGGTGAAAGTGACTGGTGAAATTGAAGTACCACACCCATAGGATCCATGTATGGTATATAGTTACATACATTTACCATAAGAATCAATCATTTATGTAGGTAAATAAACCATTCCTATGGCAGAAACTTGGAAAGAAAGATGTTTAGTGGGTGAAGTTGTTAGAAAGGAATGGGGGATAATTGGGGGTTTTCATGGTAAACCATGGCTGGGCTGTGCTTAGTGATGAGCAAATGAGCAATGGATGACCAATTTCCTTATTGAATGAGGAGCAAAAGGGGTCGCAACAAGGTGAGGGTGGTTCGCACTTCTTAAATTCAATCGTGCAAACGTTGGCTGCGAAGCAAATCCGAGGCAAGCGGACAAAAACACCTATCCCAAATCATATCCATGGGACTGGTACATTTACCTACATGAATGGTTGATTTTTATGGTAAATCTAGGTAGGTAAATATACCGTTCGTCTCATGGATCCTATGGGAATCCCGAAAAATCTGCCAAAATCCTCCAATTACCTATAGTGAGTATAGGTGTTTGGGCCTCCCATGTAGGGCTTACCTCAGGAGGGAGGTCCTTGTGGTTGCCGACGAAAAAGAGATTTCAATATCCAGGTACGGTTGGTTTCTGATGTGTGTGTGTGTGTTTCTTTTATACATACCTAGAAAGCATAAGGAAAGTACCATAATTTTAGACAACGCTGGTTTTACGGGTATATAAAGTTGATGGACCATGAACGTCGTCGCTTTCCGGCTGGAAATTTTCCAGGTAGAGATTTTGGTCGTCATTTTTCCCGGAAAGAAATTCTCTAAAACTTGTTGGGGCCGATGGTCTCGTTATTAGGAATGGGTCGACATTGGTCCACTGGTGGAAGGTTCGTTAGGTTTGGCAACATTGGCTTTTTGCCAGTCGCGATTCACTTGGAAACATTGCAACGCCCAACGGGCAGGGCGCACCGTCCCACAGGAACAAAATCTTCGCGTTGCGATTTCGCACACGGCTATGCACGATGGCCGGCGGCGTTGCGGCTGGCGCTTATTCGTGCAAGTTCGCCATCTCTCGCGCCATTTTATCTCATGGGATCTTGAGATTTGTGCGAGAAAACCCAACGATTTTGAGATTTTCCAGATGAGTTTCAGCGTATTCCTTGCATTGTTTCAACTTCCGATTCAAGCAGGAGCTACACAGAAAACATCATACGGAATCATTAAGTGCCCTATAGGGATCCAATCACCGAACCTGAGAACGCTTGCATGGAACCTAAATGGCCTTTGCATTTCGTTTCGGTGATTGTCGGACACCCCGAGCCATCATTCTCTGGCAATATGACGATTGCTGGATGCCTAGGGGGTCTCCTTCAAGGATTTTGTCGTCAAAGACTTAGGGATGCGACATGATTGGACCTGCTTTAGGAGCTTGCCTGCAAAGACCCCGAGGTTAAGGCCACCCCCTCATGGCTATAGTCAACCTACGTTCTCCTGACATACACCCCCGGGTTTAATAAGGGTTTAATAAGGGGCTTATTTGACCATTGGTTTCCCTTTCACAAGGCCTGAGTTTAATCACCCTAAGACTCCTTGACATTGTCGTGGGGTAGGGGTGTGAAGTTGCCAACTGTTTGGAGTCAAAAGCATCTTTTTGGAAAGTCTGGTGTTTCCAATAGGAGGGGGAGTGAGATGGATTCTTACGGCTCCTTTTAACAAATCCCGCACACCGAATCTCAGTTGTGGTTTGATCAAAAATCTCTGCCCAAGCAGGAAGGATATAGTCGAGTCATCCTTCCCAAAAGGCGTTGAGATATGATCTCGAAAACGCCAAGGAGAGAAGAAAAAGGGCGGCCACCTCTCATTGCAATCGAAGCCTCTATAGCTTGAATATAGACCTTATACATCTAACTGAATATTACCTCCTAACAAAAACTAACATGACTTCCTGGCTGGAAAATCTGGAAGCATGAATGAGTCGATGTATTTCCTATTGCAAAATGAGGGATTTTCCTAATGTCAGGTTAGTTTTTGTTTGGAGGGTACATCTTGTTACCCTCACTCTTCCCTGAAACAAACGGCAAAAAACAATAGGTTAATTCACGTCGTTCGTGTTCCTGGATTCAGCTGGAACTCATTTCCAGCGTGGAAAAAATCATCAGTGATGCAGGTGACCAGTAAAAACCGCTGGTTATGAATGCTGGTTTTGAAAGGAAGGAACAACTACCCAGTTATAATTGGAATTAATTGGAATATACACCATGAAATAAGGATCCCGTCATGAATTAACCAGTAGATGATGAAATGTCATAATGGGTTTGTTTTAAGTTGCTGAAGTGATTCTTGGAGCATCCACACCTTTCCCATAGCGCCCGTGGCGATCATTTCTTGTGGCATTGGGTTTTGTTTGTGCTTCAGTCTGATGTCAATGGTTGGTTGGTTGGTTGGTTAGTTTTCACAGCGATAATCATATTGATTGTACAAGTGCTTAGTAAGTTTAGGGATATAAACAATAAACATCCATCCACACACCACTTTTCTTTGGCGGGATAATGATATATAGCATTTAGGCTTACTTTTTACCCAAATTCCTAATGACAAACACTTTCTAATGAAGCGATCATGTACATGTGAAGAGTTGAGTTTGACTCGAGTGACTCGGGATGCATCCGATACCTCAAGATTATGGGAAATGCATGGCTGCAAAGAGGGGAAGCGAGAGAAAGGGCTGGTCAAATTAGCTACCGAAAACACGACCGAAAACCCTAAGAGGAATTCCCCGGCTATTTCAAAAAAAAATATCGGTTCGTGAAATATTATAATTTGGCCAGATAGGGTCCATTTCTGGATAAAGAATGCTGGCGCCGGGTTAGTTTACCAGAAGCTCTCGCAGTTTCACTGTTGATGGACGTAGGATTTTACCAACCAGACACGACCAATGGGGGTGCAATGTATTCATTCAAATACCTTTACATACCTTTACCATCCTTTACCAGGTGATTCAAGGTGACCTTTTCATTCCCCAGTTGGAGATCACTTAACCATTTAAAAGGGTCAACTTAACCATCCCAAAAAGGGCACTTTGAATCACCAGGTAGCCCCTTTTTTTTTGGTTTCCCCAGTTTTAGTCCGGTCAAAATACACAAACTTCCCGGCTCCTCATGTATAAGGTCATTTATAGGAGTTATAAGGTCCATTTATATATTTATACTAATGGTGGTTGCCAACATTTTTTATTTTCAACCCTACCTGGGGAAGTGATCCAATTTTGGGTTGAAACCACCAACTAGTATAGGTCGTAGGGGCCCACCTTGTATAGGAAAACTGTTTTTTTTTTGAGACGCCCATGGCGAGGCCACGATCGACGGGCCTTATCGCGATGCTGGCGGGACATTTTATTCGATAAACGTTTTGCCGATGGCTTCAAAGGGGATGATCCCGTCATGAACCACTCAGTATCCCAAACAGTCCATAATGTGTGGTATATTTACCTACATTTAGGTTGATTTTACTTGTTATCAACCACTTACATCTGTCCGTCATAGGGGATCCCATCTTCTTAAATAGGTACAGTACTGGAAATCTGTTAGCAAAAAAGTGAGGCGAAAGATTCAGGTATTTGCCCTTTGAATCCATTTACTAACCCTAGGGATCCAATCACCTTTTGAGAATGGTCATGGAACTTAAATCATGACTTTTTGATGTTTTTGTTGGGTGCCATGGGTACCTGGCAGTTCTGCGAGTTTGTGCCCTTTTTGGGGATGGTGAGTGAGTTCACGTGACCATGTGGAAAGGTTGTTTGAAGGTGACCTCCAAGCATCGGGGGAATCAAGTTGGGTCGCGACTTGAATCACCTGGTATGTGTCCTTTGAATCCATTTACTAAGTACCATGGAACTCAAAACCTCATTTTTAGGGGTTATTTCACCCATATATTGGGGGTTTAAAACCTCCATTTTTCTTGGTTTTGGGGTTCCCATGGTACCATTGGATGACCTCTCAACTACCAGGTGATGCAAGTTGTGACCTTTTTATGCCCATAGTTCGTTGGAGGTCACGAGGGATTCGTCTTTGAAAAATGTCACGGATGGATCGCGATGGATCGCCATCCCAAAAAAGGTCACAAAGGATCACATGGTACAGGGAATTATTTCATAAGTGGGGACAGTGGCAACTCAAATATCTTTTTAGAATTTTCACCCCTTACGGATCCTTGAGGAAGATGATCCAATTTGACTTGCGCATATTTTTTCAGATGGTTTGGTTCAACTACCAACTATAGATAACTGGTCAAAAACAACTGAGATCAACTGGGGTTTTAATAAATTAAGCTTATACTTATTGGGGTTATAACTTGGTAAGGGGCCCACCTTGTAGGGATTAATTTCATACGCCCATTTCTTTCACACCCAACGTTGCGTTTCGCGACGCAGCCGAAGGACACCTTGGATGCGACACGACCCGTGGCATTTTACGGGCCACCGCCATTGCCAGTTGGGGACACCCGAAAAATCTTCCGACCCAACGGACCCAACATGGAAGAGCCTCATCCAGAAAAAGGTTGGCTTTTTGCTAAGAATCCCTTGGTAGATGTCGTCATTTTTGGGGTGTCAAGTTTTTTCACCTGTTTTTTGAGGCCCCCAAATTTGGGTGTCATGAAATGGAGGGTGTTTGAGGTGTTTCCATAGGAGGGGGAGATGGATGGATTCTTAGGGTAGCAAAATCCCAGGAAGATTGGATTCCCATGAATTGGAAGTTTGACTCATTCAACTCATTCAACTTCTCGTTTTTCTGTAAGAATCCAGGTTTGCCTCCCAAAAAATTGTAGGGATGGATGGGCGATCTCAATCCCATCCCCAGAAGAGGAATATAGGGGACATCCCTTTCTTGGATATCTGGATTCTTAGGGTTTTTTGGTTTGAAAATTATTGTTAGATTGAAATAGAATTTGATGAAATATCATGACCCAAATTTTGAGAAAAGAAAAACGCTTTCTGAAAAAAGAGTACACTTTTGTTTGAAAGAAACCACCAAAAGTTGCAAGAAGTCATGCAACTTCCTCAGATTTGCCAAACATATCCAGCTTCTTCCATTCGTTACCCGTATTGATGCCCCAAATGGAGGTCACATAGGTCACGCTTCCCCCCTTGAAACGTTCACGGATAAAACTCCCAAATGGATCACCCAGAAGAAGGATGTTTTTTCCAGGTGAATTGTCGCCTGGTTGGTCGATTTGCTTAAAAAAATGCTGGTTTGGGAACCGGAGGAAATCGTCGACTCAAAATGGATGGATCATTTGGTACCTTGTAGCCACTAAAATCCCATGTATTTTCATAGGGATGACACTGTGAGTCCACATGTTTTTTGCTGTATATATTTAAGGTGCCTAGACCCCGTTTGGGTGTAAAAAAATTCAGCCCCTGGGTTTGTTTTGGTGGGTTTTTGAGGGCTCAAATTTCACACCCAAACGGAGGATGCAGGTTGATGTTTTAATGGGTTTTGGGTGTTCGAATCTAGAATTCATATCCCAAACAATCCATGGGACTGGTATATATGGTATATTTACCTACATTTACCATAAAAAATCAACCAAGTGTAAGTAGATATACCATACATGGATATGATATGGGATATAGACTTTTCATGGGATCCTATAGTAACCAATCCCATACCCCAGCCGCCATTTCCCCTGGTTCATGTGGCCATTTTTTGCCGACCTCATGTAGGTACATATACCTTGGAACTACCCCCACCCAGGATGCAATCATCACCACCAGGATCATTCCATTTTACTGGGGAATCCCAACCTAAACTTTCATTTGTGACTGGCATCCTGGGTTGGGGGTAGACCTAACATGTACCATGCATGGATGGTATGGGGAATTGCTTCACCAACGAGTCGACCACATTTTTTTCGTTGAGGCCAAAGCCTGTTATCGAGTTCCCATCGGTGCGGCACGTGCCAGTTATGGAGTGGCTTGGTGGAATGCATTGTTGGTCGGGGATTTTAGGGTACACAAGGGATGAAATACTATACCCAATTATCTGGGGTTATTTCATATGCCATATATAAGCAACCCCCCCATGGAAAAATAAAGGTATTTTAGCCACCTAAAAACCAGGTGAATGTACCATAAAAACCTCTAAAAATGTAGGTTTGGTGGCCTCATGGCCTATTAAACAACCAGTATAATGGAAAGTAAGGGCGTATTTTTTCGTGGCTCTGCCAGGCAAAGATGATTTCACACACTTTTTCAGAATACCTCATGACTTACCACCACATGAATCAAGTAATGACTTGGGCTTGTGCCATCAACAACCTGGAGTTGCCTAGGTTTGGGTGAAGGCACACAAAGCAGTGGCAAACTCAGGGGTAAATTTTGGGGGGACCTGCTGGATGTGAACCTATGGTAAGATACTACTGTTGATGAAAGAAATCCTGCACCAGTTGATAGATAGTTTATCCGATTATCCCATGATTTACAGGGTTTATACATCCCAATTACATCCCAGGTGGTGCAGGATTTCAGCCATCAACAGTAGTATATAACTATGACAAGTGACATCCTGTCACTACCTTAAGAGTCATTGGACCCTCTGATTTGAGGGGTTTGACTCTGTCATAGCAATGTTCTGATATTTCCAAATCACCAGTTTTGAGATCCCATGATTCTTAGGGTATATGTAATACATCTAGGTCCGTGGTTTCAAAGAATCTTTATTTTCACCCCTATTTGGGGAAGCTTTCCATTTGACTATATAGTTTTTTCAGATGGGTGGTTCAACCACCAACTAGATAGATTCATGTTGCTTTATTTGACCTATTTTTGTTGACACCTTTCGTGGGGTTTCATCTGAAACCTAGCACCTTCATTTGAAACCTACTTGTAAGGTTCAAAAACATGATGTGTTCAGCTCTGAAGTTCCCGCCTGGGATACATGTCCCGTAGTTTACCTTGGCGGGTCATTTAATTACGAACAAGTAAACCTGGGTTGTTGAGGTTATTTTGTTGGGGATGAAATGCTACCCATTTACATAGGGTTTATCACATGACACTGGCCATTTGGAGGGATGGTTTAAATGGGACCCATTGTTGGGGGGATCAAACTTGATGCTAAAATGTATGGGACAAGTTTGAAGGTTTTTCCACAAAAAAACAGTGCATTGTTTTGGTTGGTGTCATTTCATGACCCCTTTTCTTTATCCGTTGCAAGCCTGCAAGCCACTCAACTTGTCAATCATCCAAAGTCAAACCTCCACAGTTCAAGAAAGAAAACTACTCTCCAGTAAACTACCCTCCCGAAGTTTCACAGCTCGCCCCTGAAAAGTTGCCTTGCCAACAGGAAAGGATTGTCTTCGAACCATCATTTTTCAGGGGCGAACTGTTCAACTTCGGGGGGTGGTAATAGTTCGCCCCTGAAAATTGGTGCTTGAGAGACGACCCTTTGGGCTGTGAGTTTCAGAGAGGGTAAATATGGTAAATGCCTTTAAAACTTGAAGCACATCCATTTTGGTCTCCACTCTCAGATGGGATGGATGGTCCACCCCTGTAATCAAGGGTGATTCTAATGACTCCCAATTAACAAACCCGTTGATGGTAATCTTACCACACCATTCCCATATCTTTAGGGATTCTGGAATGGGAGTGGTATATGGCAAGAGTATGGGTTATTGGGGGTCCCTGGTCCCTGAAAATCCCAGTGATTTTTTTGATGCAATTCTGAGGTGTCTTTAGAAACTCACCTAAGACCTTCGAAGAGGGGTCGAGCACATGCGAAGTGGGATCAGACAGTGCCGTGGCCAAAGTAATGGACGGTTTCAGGTTTCATGGACCTCGGTTGGATGGGAAGATGACCCTATAGGATAGATGAATGATGGTGTATGTTTTTTTTTCATTTGCCTTTTAAACAGTAACCAAATGTAGGTAATTATGGAATACATGGGGTCCTATTTGTGAGGTCAGCTAAGTGAGTAGTATATAAGTCTTTTGAAATTGGAAGATTTGGAAGACATTCTACAGTATTTGTTCGGTGCTTAATACATGGCTCTATATGCTGTTCTAGGTGGTGGCAACTCAAATATGTTTTATTTTCACCCCGAACATTAGGAAGATGATCCAATTTGACAACTGCGCATATTTTTCATTCATGGGTTGGTTGAAACCACCAACCAGTAACTTGTATGTTTTTTTTCGTAAGTGGCCCTCAAAGGGGGCCCGCGGCAGACGTGACTCACCAGGGCCCGGCAGGCGGGATGAAGCTTCAAGATGTCCCTTTTTTGGGTGAATCACCTTGATGGGCTTCAACACATATCTCCTCTAGCTGGTGCGTTGCCGGAAAGGAGCGAGGCCGCCATTCAGCCTCGTAGATGATTCACAACGCCGCCAGGATGGGGGATGTTCAGTGAGCATGACGACGCAGACCGTGCACGTCGAGACACGAGTCCGCATCGGCTTCAACTTCAGCCTGGGCAGCAATCGCGGCCATCGGCAGGACTCAGTTGACGTCGCTCCTATGAGCTCAACGAGCTGAAGCACCGCCGACATGAGCTGAGAAAAGAGATCAAGCAGACAATCGTTCTATGGAATTGTTTTTGCGGCTAAGACCAGAGGGGTGAGAGTGTCGACAATGACGTTGTTGATGATGAGCTGGGAGTACCCATTAGGCCGGGAGGGAGCGAAGGATCGAGCTACCCCCCAGTCGTTTCGTTTTGAGATCTAAGCACATCTTTTCCTCCTAAAACAGCCTGCCAAGACTTGGGGGCTGGCTGCTTAAAGCCCAGCAAAACGAAGTGTGGTTGAAAATCATCTGTATAGTCAGTTTTTAATGAACCCTAAGGATCTTGGACCCTCCAATGGAAGGGTTGAACCTGTATAGCAGGGTTAGGGTCCTCATAGCCTGTTTTGAGGGTCCAATGATCCTTAGGGAAGGGAAACCTTCTTAACCTGTATCATCCATTGTTATAGTAACGTATATATATTTTGGAAGGGCCCAACCTATACTCATAGGAATCTAAGGGGACCCCCAGGTGCCATTTCCTTCCAAGACACAAGGCCCTAATAATAAGGCCGCCTTATAAAGGGAAACCAATGGTTAATAAGCCCTTAAGGCCTTGTTTCTTGGGGGTGGTTGGTGAGGGGCCTTTCCCCTTAGATTCCCAGGATTTTTACCCCAAACACCGCACAATATATCGGAGCTAAGGTTGGTGAGCTTTGCCGTAGAAAACGGTTTTGGGGAGCGAATTTGTTTGACCCCTAAGGATCCAGATCCCTCCCTATGAGGATTGATGGTCGAAAAATCCCATGCATCAGATATATAAGGGTAATCCCTTCAGGACATACCTGATATACCTGTAGGTGACTGAAAAGAACGAACAAAATATTGCAAAGTTGCACACTTTTGTTGCAATGTTCAATGAAGTTTGGGTTGATTCAAGTACCCAATGCATCCATGTATGATATATTTCATTAGCATTTATCATAAAAGTCAAGCAAACGTGGGTACAAATACCATACATGGATCCTACGCGGTTACACGTCAAGATCTATGTGGTTTACGTTTCCAAAATTGCCATGCCGACCCGGTCCCTTTTCGTGTTGCATTGATGGAGAAGCCTCTGCCAGAATATTCGAATGGGAGAAGGACCGGCTGGGAGCAGTCTTGCAGCTGATCGGAGAATGCTGCGGATAGGATGAAGCCGGGTGAGGTCAACGGCTTCTTTGCAAAGGTTGCCACTAGCATGGCCAAGGTCCAAAGGGCATTGGAGCTGGAGCTGGAGCTGAACCACGACCAGCCTTTGGTGTGGGCAAAAGCACCAAATTGCTCCTGGCTCCTGAGCGATCAAGATATTTGTGACTTCCCTTGGACCCCAACAACCAAGAAAAATGAAGGGTTTTGATAAACCCCCAATATATAGGTTATAACTTATAACCCCTAAAAATGAAGGTTTTGAGTTCCCATGGTAAGAAAGGGTTTGCTAAGAGTTATTTTTTCGGGATTACTATAAGCCCCTTTAAAGGCGCCTTATGTTTTTATAAGCAATAGAAAACTCAGTGGAATATATGACAACCCCGGTTCCCGCTCCAGGCATGGAATCTTCAGCTTCATGTGGCTGAGATTTATGGTAAATGTATGTACATCCCATACATAGTGGAATATAACAACTTTTTTTGAACACAAACCTCAGGTAGGTTCCCACCATTTTGCTGAGGTTACAAAGTCAAGCATTGGCTATGGTGCTGTACACGAAGATGGCATGTGACTTGACGTGGTAAGTGTAATCCTTTATCCGAGTAAATCATGGTTCAATGGAAAAATACATACTAAATGAAAGGAAACTTTTTCTTGGAGATACACCCATTTTCCACTGAACCATAATAATGGGAAGAAGGATAAGTGGACACCCACGCTATGCAGAATACTTCGATCCTTAGTAGACATCCAGTCATATCGAAGGTGAGGATCGGTGCTTGATCCCGAAAACAGCTCCATGAGGCTGGGTTTTACTTGCAGGATCATCCCTGGTATCGTAAGCACTTATGTTGTTGGATCACCCCCATGTATTTAGCCATAAATTTCGGCCATTTGGAAGGGGTCCCACAACGCTATCCTTCGGGGACAAAAACGATCACCATGGATATTAACCACTTACGTCCGTTGTGGGATGATCCTCGAAGTAAGGGGTTCCAAACACCGATCATCACGTTTGGTATGACTGGAGGATGGTTTGGATGTCTAGAAATAAAAGTATGGCTTGCGAAAACCACGGGGGTATATGGAGAAGCGGACAGGGTAGGTACCTAGTTATGGCGATAAGATGTTGTATAATATTTAATACTGTATATATCCATAGATTCCATCGGACTGGTATATTTACGCTTAATTTACCATAAGAATCAACCAATCAACCATTCATGGATCGATAAATATGCCAGCTCGATGGATGGTATGTGATAGTCAGTGCATACCGCATACGTTCGTAATCTTTAGCCACCCCGGGGCCTTGGATAAATGATCCAATTTGACTGCAGTAATATTTTTCAAATGGGTTGAAACGAACTCATATTTATGTTTTTGTTTGGAAGGTTTGTTAGTTTCTGGGG
>DF239938.1:45633-146680 GCA_000507305.1 Breviolum minutum Mf 1.05b.01 | reverse complement strand
GTTGTTGTTGTTGTGGTTGTTGTGGTTGTTGTGTTGTGGTTGTGGTTGTGGTTGTTGTTGTTGTTGTTGTTGTTGTTGTTGTTGTTGTTGTTGATGGTGGTGGTGGTAATGGACATGTGGACTTGAAAAAGAGAAGTGAATTTGGCCTACGTTTTGGGGGGGCGCGAGGACAAACAATTGGGTGGCCATCGAAGGATGTCTAGATTTGGAATCCGTTTATTTTTTAAAAAGGCTAGGCCTTAGGCCGACAAAAAATACGGAGTAGAATGCGCATCAGTAGGTATGTTGTTTGTTGGGACAGGTTGTTTGTTTGTTTGTTTGTTTGTTTGTTTTTTTTTTTTTCTTTCTTTCTTTGTTTGTTTGGTGGCCCTAAGTGCTGAATATCGCAACTTGGATTCAATTCAAGTACTTACCATTGCACTTGACTGATTGGGACCGGGATGACTTTTCAGGTTTTGGGGTTTTTGTGTTGGCTCCAGGTATCGGAATCAAGCTTTAAAACCCAGCTGAACTTTCCCTGTTCCTTTCTTATGAAAGCCGATCAAAAATTTTTGAAATTATTTTTTGAATTTGTTTTGTTGTCACCCCGTTGTTGAGGAGTATCCAGCGGATTTCACCTCACGTGAAACAAAGTCCAAGAAACTCGACACATGTTTGCATAATATTAGTTTTTGTTGTTTCAAATGTTGGAGTTATTGAAGAGAAGGTGACAACATGAAACGAAGGCTTGCCTTAGATATGGAGTACCACCAACGAAAAAATGTTTCAAACCCATTAAGACTCGAGAGCAAACAAAGGAGCATTCGTGTGCTTTGAATTTTTTGTTGTGCATTGCATTATTTTACATTTGAATCTTTGGCGTCCATCGCCAGATCGTGCATTCATTGACTTAAACAACCCATCGTCACCTCAGTGAAAAGAAAAGTGAAGAGCTGGAATTGTGTTGTTTTGAATGACATGTCAGTAACGTACGTGTAGTTTGCATATCACACTAAAGTTCAGGGAGATCAGACAACACATTGATTTCGAATAGTATCTTGGAAAATAAGACGTTGGAAAATTTCATTGCGATAATTCAAACTCAAACTCTCCCTGGCATACGACGTCTGCCTTTCATCCTTTTTTGGCGATTGCTCTGGTTCGACGTGTTAAGATCCGGAGTAGGAATGATCATCTTTTTTTCCTTACAAAACATCTAAACAACCATTCTTTGCTGAAACAATTCGAATAGTGAGTGCGAAGGTATTTTTGGTTGATAGTTCTATGACCTGAACATGACCTTCTTTCCCGCCTTAGATTTCTGACTGAGATTATTTGACCTTGGAGTTTTTGTCACTCTCAAATTATTTTGTTATTTTCTTCGTGAATCAACAACAGTTTTACGGTTCAAAAGACCACAGAAAACAGGTTAAAGGCTCCAAAGTCAAAAGCCTCATGGCTGTGCACGCAATGTTTCCAAAGTATTTCCAAAATGAAGATTTCTATGATTCTATGAATTCTTGCAACCGTGTTTAAGCAAGTACTGGATATGTTAGCATAATATGGACAGGTTGTGCAAAACCGAAGACGTCGAGCCATGGAGAAAGAACGTCGGATACTTGTTGGAGCTCTTATCTCGGTGTCGGGGATCTTAGTCGTGGCTTATTTACGTCGAAAATGTGGACCGAAACAAGGGCAACGAAACCTACAAGAGCCACCAACTTGTCCTGGTGAATTGCCATGGTTGGGCCATGCTTTAGCATATCGCCATGATCCACGTAATTTCATGCTTGGGCATGCTGGACTTGGACTTTTCCGTCTCAACCTGGCAGGGCTTCGTATGACTGTCGTTGCTGGTCGAGAGGAGATGGCACAGGTGGTGAATGCTCCAGAAAGCATTTTGTCCTCCAAAGAAGCCACTGCGGATTTTGGATTTGCGTGGACTTTGGGTCAGTTGAACGTCTTCACGGGTACTGATTTTCATCGTCGCATTCTGAAACAGCGAGGATTTTCAACATCAGCAGATGAACTTTCTATGAAGGAAGCAGTAGCAGAAGCCATTTCTGCAGCATTTTCCAAGGAACGTATCATAATTACAGACTTCCTCAAAACAATGCGGCGCATCATGCTGCATGCAGTTGTTACGCACCTACTTGGAACACAACTGCTGAAAGCATATCATGATCAAGGCAGTGACTTTTTGGACGATTTCATGCACCTGCAAGACTGTATTGAGGATGCAACTGCAAAGGGTGTAGCCCTCCCGCGGCTTTTGTCGTGGTTCTTGATTTGGCTACCAGTGTTTCGTCTTCGCAAACGAGTGCAGGCCAAACTTGATAGAGCATTGAATGTTTGGCCTGCTTCCGCCAAAAAGGGAGTCTGGTTACAAGCTGCAACTAGCGACGTTGGGAGACCTGCAAATGAGCATGCCGAACTGATCATAGGACTTCTTTTTGCTGCCCACAAAAACCCAGCAATAGGCGCTGCACAGACACTCCTTCTCTTGCTAGAGCATCCAAAGGAGCTTGAAAAGGCTGTGATTGGAGACCGGGTTTTTTCGGAGTTTGTCATGCGAAGCATCAAGGAGACTTTGCGTTTGACTGCTCATACCATTGGCGCAATTCGCAAAGTGGTGTCTAGTGACTTCTACATAAAGTCGCATGGGTCCATGTACGTGGTACCCCATGGGCAATACGTGGTGGTCTCACATCTCTTACCCAATTTAGATCCGAGCGATTTTCCTTCGCCTGACAGTTTTCAACCAGATCGTTTCGCAGAAAACTCGTTTGATGACTTTAGCTTTACCACTTTCAGCCAAGGCCTGCACCGTTGTCCGGGGCGTTTTTATGCCCTCGATTTGATGAAGCTGGTCGTTTGCGAGCTGCTTGCCACTTTCCAGCTATCGCTACCACGTCCGGACCTGCTGGGGTTGTTGGATTTCACGAGGGCCACCTTGGCACAACGTGCCGGGAAATGTGAAGTTGAGATACGACCACGTCTGCAGATGCTGGAAGTGATGCAATGTTGAAGGCAAGGCAAGCTGTGCACCGGAAAGTTGGTCTCCTTTTTCAGTTGTTTTTTTTTTGGGATTTTAAAAAGGGAGCACCTTATTTTAGTCCCTTTTTTTGCACCATCAAACACTATCATTTGGGCTTTTGACCCTGAAGCAGAGCAATCACGAAATGTCAACTCTGCACGAAAGTCACGAAAGACAGAAGTTTTTGACAGCCTTCTGAGGATGTTCCTATTTTGTGTGTATCCCTTTCCCAAAATGAAAGTCAAATGATACATTGATTTTTTTATTTTTTATTTTGATTTGAAGACACTTTCTTCAAAACCTTCATCTTCACAAAAGCCATTCTTGCTTTGTGGAACGGGGGATGTGTATCCCATGATCCCATGGTCCACTTGAGAGGCCCAAGATTGAGGCGGGAGAGACGTGACCGGTGTCGTTTGAGGTTGGAAGTCTCTGCTGTCATCTGGTTGGGTGTTTTTTTTTGGGTGTTTTGTCGTGATAAGATAAGATATGCAGCAGGTTGATATGGCTGTTGTGAAGAGAGATTGCTGAGTGTTGCAAGTCCAGATTGACTTGACTGGCCTGTCACTTGTTCTCTTGGCTCATGCCTTAGAGCCATCAAACAGCATAATTGCAATCATGAACTTGCAACAAGCAAGGAGAAATCGTATAGAAAATGCAGTTGCACGCACGCCAACCCAGAGTGGTTAACGATTTGTTTTCAGCTTCATCTCGCGAACCTAAAACAGTTTGAAAGACTTTTTCTAAAAAATGACGATTTGTAAAGAGCTGTGACTGCCTGCTATGAAGGGAACATCCAAGAAAGCGAAATTTCAAGTTTATTCCAACTTTGCAGAACTTGGAAGCGTAAACAGATGATCCCACCAAGATTGGTGCACTTGTCAGAGGCGCGCTGCGGTGGAGGGCCTTTTCCATTCTTGAAAATCCATGGGGAGCAAAAAACGAAGTTTTATTTTCAGAATCATCCCATTGGAAATTGGGGAAAAACTTGAACAAAAAATCAACAAAATCATCATGAATCGTATTCCTTTTTCAAGGTGAAAGATCAATAAGTCACATACTGATGAAAAAATCCATTAGGCAAATCCCACAACTGGGCAAAAAATGTGAGATTTGCCGGCCGGGCCTGGATCTTGATGTGTCATGATGCTTCTCACAGTGAACATCTTTTCCTCACGGTTGTGTCGTTGTGTTTGTGTTTAGGTGGCCAATGTGCTAACTTCAAAGGACCAAAACTTTACTCAATCTCATGGCCGCAGCACCTTGGCTGCAGTATGACTGGGAAAGGATTGTTATGACTATGAAAAAAAACAAGACGCATCCAATTCACAGATGTTCAGAACAAGCTGAAGTCTTGTGTTTTTTTGTTTCAGATTATGATTGCTGAATTTTTGGGGGTTTCCTAAAATGGTGGTACCCCCATTTCACACCCCAAAATGATCATTTTTTGTAGGAAAACCAATGGTTGTTGGGGAAACCCACCATTTTAGGAAACCCCCATATATTGAAATTTACGAAACCAGGGGGGTTTGCTGACTTTTCCTAGGATTTATGCGGAAGAAAATTGGGTGGAGCGGAGTAAACGTTGGCACCTTGGCAGGCTGAGGGGTCTTCACCGACCTTGCCGGTGATCTCGCGGCCAACCTCTCCGGAGTTTCCGAGCATCGTGCCAGGGGCCCTTAGCCAACTGAGATTGTAAGTAACCGCCGTAAGAAAATTTGCAAGGAATTTGAGGTGAGTGAGGTATTTATTTTTTTGTTTAAAAATTAGAGGCTTCGCAGTGCAGATGTTTTTCTTTTTTTTGGGGTGTGATTTTTGGATGGCTCAAAAATGATGGATTCGGAATTCAACCAAATTTTATAGTTGATGTTTTACACCATCATGGCGGCCATGGCATGCCCCAAACCTCACCTTTGCAAGCATGTAGGCGGAGCAGGGCATCCAGCTCGTGCCCTGCACTCGCACCACTTCCGCCACCTTTGGGAGCGGTACAGGTGCAATTGGGCAGAGCCTAGACCCCAGGGGTTTCTAAGCACATCTTAGGGGAAGATGGATGGAAGTGGGATGTTAACGTCATTTTTTTTTGGGGGGGATATGAATGCAATCAGGAGGGAGGGGTCTCACTTTTTGCTTTTTACATTCGTGGAATTGCGGATAGCCAGACTCTGATGGCAATCATTGGAACGTATGGTGATTCCCTAAGTCTCCAGGTGCAAAAGAAGCAGAAATGTTTATCGGCAGGGAGCCAAGCAAAAACGGGCAGCACTGGAGCTGTTTCGCATTCGCCCCAATGGAAAGTTTCAGCGTGTTGAGGCCACGAGCTGTCCACAACTGCCGAGCGCAGAGACTAAGGCGTACCACTTGGACGTACCACTTGGCTCAATCACTGACCATGTTTGGCCAAAGCATGGAAATTGCAGTAGTTCCTTATGGTGTTCTTGTAATGGTTTTCTGTTTCAGGGCCAGCGTCTCTTGCGGCGAGAGCAAGAGGACAGAATGGTGTTGCCTTGCACGACATAGACTTGTCGCAACTGATGGCGAGGAGCAGGACTTTCTGGCAAGACAGCAACAGCATTCGGGTCTCCAAACACGACGGCAGAGGTTGGGTGAAAGTCAGTTGAAAGTCTGTTGAATCACAAAATGATGGAGGTGGCCTTCGTTTCAGGTCCCTAGCGCAGCGAGAATTTTTGCAGCGCAGCCGAGATGCCGAGAACGTGGAGTTCTTGGGTGCAAAGGCGTTTTCGACGCCCATGGCGAGGATTCAGGGATGACCTTAAAAATGGATGGCAAAGTTGAAGCAAAAGTCATATTTTTTCTTTCCATGGCTTTGGTATGGAAAGACTATTGATGTTTGTAGGGTGAAGATTCCAGCGTTTTTTTTTGGCCTCAGCTCGCCTGCATCTAACAGCCAAGCCGCTTGGCCATAGGAAGCACAAGAAATGAACATCAGAGAAGTAATGCGCAGTTCTTGAATGCCGAATGTTTGCAGTATAGATGTGGCATCTCTTTCTTGAAAATGTCTGCTCTGAGTTGTTTTTTGAAGCGTTTTGGACCATAGCTTTTGTTCCGCGAACGATGTCTCTCAAGGTAGTCTTGCACCAATTTTGCCGCAGGGTAAAGATGGCTTCAAAACGTTTTTGCAGAAGAAGTTCGGGTGCTGACCCTAGAAATTTGGTCTGCGGAAAATTGGTGTTTTTTTTCATTCCTTGGTCCATGGTTGGCTTGAGGAGTGTCCTGAAGGGATGGCGAGCAGTTGACTCGGTCGGGGTCACAGATTCAGTTGACATGCAGTTGAAATTACTCATGTTTCTGTGATTTCATTCCCAGCTGGGCAATGTCCTAATGAACAGAACAAATTTCCAAGAAGCATGGAAAGAGCTGGCACCCCTGTGAACTCTCCCCACAACCCAGAGACCATTTTTTGCTAGTGACTAGTGTCAGCCACGGAGTAAGAACCCAGGGTACCTGGAAACGTGATGCCAATTGTCAATTGCCAGTTTGATATCCTCCTAATTCAACAGCAGCTACGGTTTGGCATTTTTCCCTGAACATTTGGATCAATCACACCCCAAACAAAACAACATAAAAACATAGCACAATTGTAGGTTCTCTGTGTATCTATAATATACATCTATATATCATATTATGTATATATGCTTCCTGATGTGAATCACGGAATGGTGCAGCTGAAAAGGTTCAAGTGGATGCACCAGTTGACAACAGGTGTCACAACTGGTGGTAGCTTAGCCCTGGTCTACCGGTTGCTTTCTTGGGCCGACAGCCATCCTTGGTATCCACCTGCTGCTGAAGTCTGCGAGGCTCTTAGTGGTGGCAGTTGGCGGCTTGATTACCCTAGCTTTGCAATTGGGGTCACTGTGGGGATTTGCATCTACATCCTTGTGGAGTTTGCAGTGACCTTGCGCTGGGCTTTTGTTAATTGGGTGGCCTCGCAACGTGGCTGCCAACAAGGGGGTCAGCTGCCCCCTCGTCCTACCTTCAAGTTCCTTGCGTGACCTCAGACCTTCGAGCTCTTCAACTTGAAGTGGCCGACCTGCGAGAGGAGGTGGAGGATCTTAGAGCAGAGGTGGTGAGGCCCCGGAGAGCCATCACTGAGCTGAGGACTGGTGGTCTTCAGCCTACTATAAGGGAATCTGACTTGGAATCAGTTGGATCCTACTCTTTTGTGTCTGAGGGTGATTCGAGGGCTGGATTTGCTGGTGCTTCTGGGGCCTACTCAGCAGCTTCACCTACGCCAGCTCCTACTTCATCGAGGGCTCCTACGGCATCACCTACTCCATCATCGGAGACTGGCTCGGCTCGGTGCCCTTTGACTTGGAAGGAGCGCGAGGACATCGCTGACCAGATTGGTGGGTTCATTGCAAGAGCAGTCGCTGGCCTCAACCGAGGCAACAGCGGCCGAGAAAAGAATCCATTGGCCAGCCGCCTTTGGATTGTGGTGAGGGACTACGAGGGCCAGATCTATTCGCCAGTGAAGGTGGTGAGATCGTGGTCATCGGCAAAGGTGCTGGTGAAACGTGGCAGCACCTGTGGTGACGCAATCTTTGTTGGCCTCCCTTCGGAGCGTGAAGGCCGTAGAGCAATAGCCATTGCAGGATTGCAGTGGCCGGACGTCATTGAGCCATGAATTTCAGGCAGGTGGTGGATGACCCCCTGCCTTCACCCTTCATTGTGGCTGAGGGTGAGATCAACTTTGAATTCCCAGTGCATTTGTTTTTGGTGGATCCGTTTGAAGGAGTTCCGCCATCAATCCAGATTCTCTACATCGCTGAATTTGACGGGAAGATCCTCGCTGCGGCTGCATGGCACAGAACTATATCGAAGCGGGCCATTCCCGCTTCATGTCTTACAAAGACTTCCTTGTTGGAGGTGCAGGCATGCCGGATGTCGAACCGGGTCGAGGCCGAGCCGGAGGAGAAACTGAAGTTGTGGGTTGGATTTTTGAATCGCGAGTTCGAGAAGTCAGTCCATACCTTCATTGCAGATTTCAAGTGCGACCATTACTTCGACGACGACGAGGAGGACCCACTGCTTCCGCTGGTGGATGTAGCCCACGAGCACTATGCCTTCTTTTCAGCAGCAGAAGAGGCCCCTTTGGACGGAGCCCCGGCAGACGAAGAGGAGCTCATCGAAGAGTTTGGATCTCCTCGGTCGCTTTTGGCGAGGGTTCAGAAGCTGGAAGGAACTATGGACTTCGTGAGTCAGGGGATGCAACAGCTGCTGGCAAGAGAGACAATGGTGGCAGCAGATGTTCCTATGGTGCGGCCTCCCAAGAAGTCCGCTATGAGGAAAGACCCGGAAGTGACGGTGATGCCCAAAGGAAATCCGAAGATGAAGCCTGGTCCAAAGTTCCCCATGTTGGATCAAGGAGTCGTTGCAGCAGCTCTTCAAGCAGGAGTTTCAGAAGCAAACCTTCAAGAGATGCAGAGACTGATTGGCTCGAACTCCAAGGCGGCGAACCTGAAGGACTTGAACACCAAAGTGAAGCCCGATCCGTTGTCAGAAGAAAAAGAGGGAGGAGAAGCAGAAGCGGCCGCAGACGATGCTGGATTGGCATCGCAGCCAGGAGACCCTGTTCACCATGCTCTTCAGAAGCTGACTGCCATTATGGAGGTGTTGACCATCGACAAGAAGAAGAGGACTTCGACTTCAAGGCTGGACATGGCTTTGGACAGTGCCTCTGCATCGGGTTCGGACCAGTTCTCGATTGGGGCAGGCAAGAAGTCAGCAGCGGCTCGGAGGATGCTGAGAACGGTGTATCAAGAGCATCCGGAGGAGATATCAGCTGTCATAGAGCGTTTGATGTACGAGGACCTCAACAGCCAGACACTTGGTCCGGGTCTTCAACCACAGGGGCTCAACGCCCGATCTTGGGTCGAATTTCGATCCAAGATCGGAAACTACAAGGCAGCAGCTCACTCCAGTTGGTCCGCAGCCGGGGTCTTGGACTCCCTCATTGCCGGAGACATCAAACGAGCGAGAGCTCAATGTGGACTATTACTCCTACAACTGGACCAAGCTTTGGTCGACCGTGGGAGTTGGGGTTTGGCATCAGACCTATCCTTAGAAGGGTTGCCGCCCTACTCAGCGCTGTCGGCCCACACTCCACCGAGTGTGGCCGACGGCGAGCAGCCGTTCAGCAAACTTTTAGACCCACGTTGGGCAGAAATCTCCCTCGCCTACCTGAAGGACCAGGACGATTACCTTCAGCGAAGGAAGAACATCTCCAGGATGGTGAACCCGGTCAACAAGGTGAAAGATCCCGAGGAAGAGACAGAAAGCGAGAAGAAGAAGCGCCTGCGAGCCAAAGCCAAGGCAAAAGCTGCCAGTTCACAGAACCAGCAGGATGCATGACGAAATCGAAGGTGGCTTCAGGACTGCAGGATCCTATGAACCATCCTTGTTCCGGCCCTTCCACTGTGCGAATCCCTGCTTTTTTGAATTCGTTGCCGAGATGGCTGTTGAAAATCTAATGCGGCTTTCAAGGTTTTTTGCGCTCCATCTTAAGATCCCATGGGCGCAGTGTCGTTCCTACATCCAAGTCGAGCTCTACATGGCCCATGCCGTTGCCCTACCCGGAGGTGTTTTGCAGTGGTGCTCTATCTGCTGTTGCTGACTCACATCGTAAAAGATTGGTTTGCCTGCAGGTGGCGCTGCTGGATTGGTTTGTTCTTGGGAGGCCTAGTGCAGCTCGTAAGGACCTGGCTCTTGGCACCAAGCTCACTTCAAGGCAATGGTCAGCCGTCAGAATGTTGTTGGAGCTCGCGATGCATTGCAACACCCCTGAATTCATAGAGGCGGCAGACATGGGCAGATCGGCTGCTAAGAATCAAGATCATGAAGCAATGCTGGATTGTCTTTGCCGAGCGGCTTCTATGGGGCATGTTTTTGGCTATGGTGGTGGCAATGTCTCCCGCCCTGACTTCTTTGAGGACGAGTGGTTTCGTTGTGGCTCTCTGGTTGGAAGGTCCACAAGGCGAGACAATGCCAAGGCGAAGTCGTTGGTTGCTGACCGAATCACAGTGCCTGATCGTCCTCGCTTTGATCCGCTTCCCCATTTTGACAGAAGAACAACAGCCCGTTATCTCTATCCCCTCTCTCAAGGCAGGAGGCCTGATGAAGTGATGGAGCCGGTGCCAAATGTTCAGATTCGTTCTTCTGCAGATGAGAGGTTGAGACTTTTCAAGAAACTGGCCATTGCTGGGATGCTACAGCCGGTGGCGAAGGACTCATTCCACTTTGGATTTGAAAACGGCATGTTTGCCGTAAACAAAGATGCTGACCGAGACAGATTGGTGTTAGACAGTAGGGCATCAAACTTGCTGGATTTGGGGCAGAGTGTATGGAGCAGGGCAATGGCGGCTGCTTCTTCAGTCGCTCTCCTCTATCTGGATGATGATGCAGTGCTCCTCTCAAGCGGAGAGGACCTCAAAGACTATTTTTATCAGTTCCAGGTCAATCAAGAAAGAACTTCTCGCAACATCCTTAAAGGCAGCCTATCCCTCAACGACTACATCGAAGTTTTTGGACATGCTCCTGCTGCTGGTGGTAACGGCCCCTTCTAAGTGGGTCTCTCAACGCTTGCAATGGGAGACATTTGTGCCGTTGAGTATGCACAGTGCAGTCATGCTTCGATATGTTTGAAGTTCAAGGTCTTCACGACGGAGGAGATCATCACCCTTCGAGGAGCTGTGCCCAGAGGCCTGCTCCAGGCAGGCGTCATAGTGGATGACCTCGTGATCTTAGAGCATGTGGTGCGAGCTCAATTTATGCAGGGTGATCTTGAATCAACTGAAGGTAAGAAGCGCACTGCCAACGCCAGGATGGCCTATGAGAAGTTCAACCTGCCCCACAACCCTAAGAAAGGCTTTGTGAATGAACCCTTCTCCAGGTTCTGGGGAATCGAGCTGGATGGATTGAAAGGAACTTTGAGGGCTTCATCTCTTAGAATGTGGCCCACCGCAATCATCACGCTACGTGTCTGTAGTCTTGGGCTGGCGACCATAGGCTTACTTGAAGCCTTGGCTGGTACGTGGGTCTCGCTCCTTGGTGTGGAGCGGAGGCTTTTTAGTGCCATGGAGGTTGTCTTCGGGCCCTTCGGCATCCCTGACCAGAAGGCCGTGGTTCGTCTTTCTCCCGAGATCAAGAGCGAGCTCATCAGCTTCATTCTGTTGGGTCCTTTAGCAGTGGTCAACCTCAGAGCGAAACCCGCCGACTTCATGGTAGCAACGGACGCTTCGCTGGATGCTATGGCAGCTGTTCGTGCTGACGTTTCCCCTGCTATCACACGTGAAGTTTCAAGGTTCTGCTTGAAGAAAGGAGTGTGGTCGAAATTGCTGCAACTTATGGCGGCATGGGAAAGGGCACATGGCATCCTTGAGGCCGAGAATGAGACACCTGATGATAGTTTTTCCTGCAACCCATTGTGGGATGTGATGTCGAGAGCCTTTCCTTACTCCACCACTTGGGTCAAGCATGTTACCCGCTCGGAGCACATCAACATACTGGAAATGAAGGCATTGGTGGCTGAGGAAAAGCGCATTGCTGAGAGGTTCTGTTCCCTGCGTGTTCTAGCAGGGCTGGATTCACAAGTCAGCCTGGGATCGCTCGTGAAGGGCAGGGCAAGCAGCAAAGCCATCAACAATATCCTCAGACAGAGCATGCCGTACTCAATCTCTTCCGACATCCAGATGCACTACATGTACTACAACACCAAGCACAATCGGTCAGATTTGCCGACTCGCAACAAAGACCCAGCTCCGCCTGACATGGAGCAGGGGTTCCTGGGTTGCTGACCTGCCTCAAGGGAAGACTGATTCCTTTGACGCTTGGATGAGGATTCACTGCAGAGAGCTGGTGAAGCATGAGGTCCCCTTTAACGAGATCGGGGGGCCAGATGATGTTGACATTAGAAGTTCAAGAGCGACCCGTGATTCGAACTACTTCAACAGCCGTGGCAGCCCTCAGCACTCCGGTGTACAGCCCCGGCGCGACTGTTGTAGTGGTGTGTTGGGTCCTAAGGATCAAGTTGATATGGTGAAGGACCGTCCTGTGCCTCCTGCAGCCGAAGGTTCTCAGTGTTCTGGCGGCTGGAGGTCTCGCAGTCTGCTATGTGAGGAGGCCATTGCAATTTTGGAGTCGTTCTCAAGAAGTCAGTTTTTCTTTTCCGGTGCTCCTGGCGAATTCCTTGAACCAGGCGGCATCGATCTTTTTATAGTGGAAGAAGAGGTGTGGCAAGGCAGATGATCTCTTTTGGAGCTCCGTGGGTCCTTACAGTCGATTATGATCATGGGCCCGGGCAGGATCTGCTTGAACCACTACTCAGGCAGAAGATAGTTCGGCTGATTGAACTTAAGGCCGTCAGCAGTCTTGGTGCAGCCCCTATCTGCAGCAGCTTCTCAGTTGCTGTCACCCCACCGGTTCGCTCGTCAAGACATCTCAGTTCGCTGGCCTGGCATTGGGGATGGTTTTCGTTTGTTGGAGCCACCCTCCTTAGTTTCTATGGTGCTGGAAGGCTGGGTGAAGTTCTGAGATGCACCCGTGAAGACCTTTTACTACCAGAAGACCTCCTCGAAGCTACTGGATCGCATGTCTTTCTACGGCTCCGACAATTCAAGAGCCTCAATAGGCAGGCAGCAAAAGTTCAGCATATGCGGGTGACTGACAGCAAGGCGAGCCTTTTGCTTTCACAAATTTTCAGAAGACAGCCTATGGCGCAACCACTGTTTGGAAGCACACCCTATCAGTACAGGAAGCGTTGGGACCTACTGCTAGCTACGTTGGGGCTCATCACCCAGCCACCTCTCACACCGGGAGGGCTTCGAGCAGGCTCTGCAGTGCATCACTACAGGCTTGGAAAGCCAATCAATGATTTGATGTGGATGTTGCGATTGAGGAGCCAGACCACTTTGGAATCGTACATCCAAGAGGTTGCATCGCTCAATGTCCTCTCCAAGCTGGATGATCGCACAAGGAGATCTATTTTTGCCTGCGCCTCCATCTTCCCTTGCTTGGCAGCACAGTCGGCATAACCAGGGCCTTCGGGAATGACAAATGTGGCCATCAGTCACACTGGTCTTTATCACCTGGACCGTCTTCGCCATAATTGGATGGTACTCTGCATCCGCTACAAGCTCCATCTCATGGCCTACTTCTTAAAGCTGCTGGCCACTCCGGTCTTTGTCCAGCTGGTGCTTTTCTTTGGCCAATGAGCTTTTACTTGGATGGGCAAGATGGTAAAAAGAAGATGCTGATTGCCCGCTGCTACCATTCACTAGAAATGCAGTCCATTCACATGCTTCCTGATGTGAATCACGGAATGGTGCAGCTGAAAAGGCCCACCCACCTCCCTGGGCAAGCCACCCTGGATGGTAATTTGCATCCGCTACAAGCTCCATCTCATGGCCTACTTCTTAAAGCTGCTGGCCACTCCGGTCTTTGTCCAGCTGGTGCTTTTCTTTGGCCAATGAGCTTTTACTTGGATGGGCAAGATGGTAAAAAGAAGATGCTGATTGCCCGCTGCTACCATTCACTAGAAATGCAGTCCATTCACATGCTTCCTGATGTGAATCACGGAATGGTGCAGCTGAAAAGGCCCACCCACCTCCCTGGGCAAGCCACCCTGGATGGTAATTTGCATCCGCTACAAGCTCCATCTCATGGCCTACTTCTTAAAGCTGCTGGCCACTCCGGTCTTTGTCCAGCTGGTGCTTTTCTTTGGCCAATGAGCTTTTACTTGGATGGGCAAGATGGTAAAAAGAAGATGCTGATTGCCCGCTGCTACCATTGGAGCACTAGAAATGCAGTCCATTCATATATATATATATAATATTCATATCATATTCAGGATTGATATATTGATACACATACTGCTTGTTTAATCGGGATCCTTCTAATGATTTATGAAATGATCCCCACATGACTGGATAGTATAATCCCCAAGAATCCCCCTAAACAACTGGTGTTGATGGTAGTCTCTCCCGTTTTGTAAATGAATTTCGGAAGCCTTCTTTTTCACTCTCAGGAGAATTCCGGCCGCCTGGGCTTTCACGAATTTTGCTACGCCTGTCGGGCTCGGGGCATTCAGACCGTGGCACGGATTGGTGGTTGGATGGCCTCCAATATGGCCTCCAATATGGGCAGCAGCAAACACACGAAAAACCACCAAAAAGACAAATAAGATAACACTTTGAAAGGTGAATGAAATGAAATGAAATGGAATGCAATGGAATCAAATGGAATGGAATGGAATGACAAGGAATGGAACGAAAGAATTGAACGAATTGAACGAATGAACGAATTGAACAAAACAAATGAACGAACTGAGGAATGAATGACTGAACGATTGGATCAACCCATCAATCAATCAATCCATCCATCCAGCCATCCTTCCATTTCTTCTGACCAAGATTTATATTTTTTTTTGCAAAGGATTTTTGTGAAGATTTGGGTCCACGGGATGGGGCGCTGATCTTTTCCGAAAGCTGACATTGAGGCTGTTGGCTTTCATGGCAACTTGAAAAAGTGCGAAGCCACAGGATGTGAAAAAAATTGAAAGAAGCAAGGATCCAACAAGTGAAAAACGTGGAAATATCCCAAAAAACTAAGGGGAAACTGAAACAAGGTGTTTTGAGTGAGGTTTCTTTAGGTAGCATATTATTTTTTGCAATTTACAAAAGAAACAACACTTTTGCTGCAAAATATGATGATTTCACTATATTTTTCCCCACAAGTTGTGACAGTCGTGAACATATTATCCCAATCAAAAATCCAGAAGACTCTTTAAATAACCCCAAACATCCAAATGGAGGACTTCTTTTTTCACCCACCAAGTTGACCAGGCTTTGGTCAGAGCTCGATGTGAAACAGCGTGGTATGGTCGCTGCCCCGAGCTGGTGGTTATCAATGGGGTGTGGTCTGGGCCCCCCTATTTTTTTTTTGCCGCAAATTTAAATGGGTTACGGTTACTGGAGGTTATTTTTGACCCGTATATTTTGGAGGTATTTTTGGCTCCCTACTTCTATTGTTATTCTTTTTTGGTAACGGCCCAGTTTGTGGTGTTTTCTGTGACCTTTTTGTGGGGGGAAGTGGTGACAAATTTTATTTGGGCTTTTTGAGACGAAAACCCTGAAAACCCTAGGCCCACCAGTCGGGAAATGGTTTCGCACCGTTTGAGATAAACCACGTTTCAAGCAGTGAATTGGAGAACCTTCCCGCAAAGTAGCTGACCACAAATCACGATACTTGGAGGTTGGTTGGTGAAGCAGGATCAAATCCACCTGTGTGTTGAATTCTCTGGTTGCCATTGCTTTTCCATAAACCTGCTAGGAGCAGTTGGTGAGAAATGAACAAGAATTTGCTGGTTCAGGGGAAAATATAGTAACATATATGTTCTAGGAAGTATATACATACCCAATATATCAATGCAGTTTGATGATTGCACCATGGACCATGGTCGTTTCATCGCGACAACACTCGAGTCGATGATGAGGTGTCTTTGATGGAGGTTGATAGTGAAGTTGGCAAGTACATTAGATCCTTGGTGGAATTGTAGTAAGGTCGTGTCATGTTGTCACATGTTGTCACGTTGGATCACACGTTTCACGGCAAGCTGATTGGCTGTTGGCAAGCGAGGAACCTTCAAGACAGCATTGATGAAGAGATATGGTGATTTGGCCACGGCATGGTTTCAATGCATTGATGTCAGTAAAGATGGACATGTCCAGGACTTCAGCTGGCGAAGTTTGTCGTTTGAGATGGCGTTTGAAGATATCAATTTTGTTGGGATTGCCGGGATGGCCCTTTGCTAGAGAGATAGAAAGGATTATAAAACTTAGAACAGTCATGGCGGATGAGACCCTTTTCAAACGGTGGAAAATATACGTGATTTGGAGTGTCCTGCCTTACCGTCCATGAAATGCGCAGCCGTCTTTGATACAAGCGGCAAATGCTTTTTGCAGCGTGGAACATCATAAAGAGCAGGACATGGATTCTACCAAGTTGACCCTACTCGCAGTGTTGCTGGCATCGGTCATGAAGATTTGTGATATGGCCGAATATGGTTGTGATTTGGATGAAACATAAAGTTGGACATGTGATAGGCCCCCTTCGCCAATATCTACCTGTACAATCCTGAAGAAACCCAGTTTCTCAGATGGTCGTGATGGGAATGCAATTTGCTGGACCATGTTGTTTTTCCCGAAGTTTGGGACAGCACTTCTGTGGGCATGTCCCTAGCAGTTGTACCACAGAGGATCGCAAATGCATGACAAGATTTTTGGGAGATCTGGATCTTAGTTCAACAAGCTGCATGTCCAAAGCTGACATGCAAACGCCAAACATAATACTGTATGGTGGGATTGCCCTGGGGCTCTTTTTGCGCGTTGTTGCCTGGCTGCAAGATGTATTTTCACGACAACTGATGGCATCTCCGAAAGTTCATTGGCCAATCTAAATGAATACGGAGTCGCCATTAAACTGAAACGGCTGAGAGGGACAGGAAACCATGTGATGGCAGCAAATTTGTCACTGTGTGTTCGCTGCAGGTCTTTGCGCTGTGTCCTCATTCTGGTCAGGCACAAAAGTTGGTGGAAGATTTTTTCAGCTTCCAATCGGTCCACGTCAACAGACTGTTGTAGTGAGTCATTGACCTTAACAGTAAACAACCAACACGGGGGTTTCCGGCTGCCCACTGAAACGCAATTTCTTTCCAACGCGGATTTGTGTGATCCACGTCTTGTCAGGGCAAGCCGCCCATGTTCGGCGACTACGAGGCAGGATTTATTTTTTGACGTAAAATTTCCACATTTGTCTATGGAGCACTGGAAACCGGAAATAGATCCTGAGGGACAAAATTGGGATGTACATTGTAAACTACGGTGAATCGGTGAATCTTTGAAATTTGATACTGAGTTGACAGTGGTAATATTTTGTTTTCCCTGACAATTTGGAATGGTGACCATTGTCGCCATTTTTTTAGCCACAGCTGCAGGCGCAGCGCCATTGGATGGAGCTGACGATTGCATTGCCTCCAGTACAATGGTACGAGGCAAGTGCCGACAACGATCTTCAGTGCCCCCCCTGAAAAAGCTTTGATTCATTAGCATTGATGCTGTTTGTGATCACTCTTCTTCCTTTTCAAGGCATAAAGACCTTGATTGAAATTCAGGTTCTGGTGGGAAAAAGCCAGAAAGATGATGGCTTGTAATGACTAACATTATTTGACATATCATATTTTTGTACAGCATTTGTAGAACTCGGCTTTTGATTAAGGTACTGGGGCCTCGACTATCCTCCTTTAACTGCTTTTCATTCCTGGCTTCTGGGGATCCTTGGATCATTTCTATGAAGAGGTTTTTCAGGCAAAGTGCATAGCGCAGCTGGATGTTTTGCTCGAGAATTCTTGATAACTTTATAAGCTTGTTACGTTGTTTTTTGCAGATATGGCGCAACATTTTGACTTTGATTTTGAAAGGGATCTCCCCAAAAAACGATTAGTTCCCGTTATCATGACAAAGTTTGGTGTGTATTTGTTCCAAATGCAAACACTATACATCACAGGTCACTAAGGGGTGATTTTTTGCACCACCAAGGACCATTGGACACTGGGTGGATCCCTCCTGTTTTGCGCTTCACAGTAGTCGTGGCTATGAGACCTTGCGATGTAAGGCTTGGAATTCAGTTTTTCCATTGAATTTTGCCGAGAAAACCCTTCTGGTGTGGGTTTGCAAGAATCACTTTCTGCGGAACGCAGGCGTTTCTGCGTTCCTCCGTCATTGCCTCTGACCTGCTGATCTTTTTACCAGGACCATTGGGACCTCCCTTTTTTTGCTGAAAATGTTTTAGACAAACTGAAAAGGGGGCTTTGATAGATGCAGAAAAAACAATAGCTGAATAGCTCATAGAATCCATGTATGGTATATTTACCCACATGAATGGTTAATTTTTATGGTAAATGTAGATTCAAATATCATATACCATACATGGATCCTATGGGTAGGAGCAGTGTTTGCGGCCAAGAGCTTGGCTGGCGAAACATGGCAGCTAACAGCGACCCTGCTGTGGCTTCTCTTGCCGTTAGCCTGACGCCCCAGAGCAGTTGCGAGTTGGGTTTTGATGTGGTTCAACTTCATGGGAATCCGCTGAAACCGTGAAAAATGGCATGCTAATATTGATGGAAGATTGAAAGAAAGGTGAAAGGATGAAGGGTGGGGTGAATCACTTTGCGACTAGGAAAATCAAAAATTACATCAACAACACTACTTTATTTCAGGAAATTCATGGTTGGTGAAATGGTATTTCAAGAAAAAATTGAGGAGAGCTGCCTTTGAGGTCATCATTGACCATGGACATTTCCAATACAATGGGATTTGTTTGGGTCTGTCGTTGGCCGCTGCTGGGTGCGTTGCACGGAAGCGCATTATGACTGCCAGTGCAGGGAAACACAGTGAGCGGGTGTTGATATCGATGGTCAATTGGTGGTTTGGTTTGCTAGTTCGGAGTTTTAAGGATACTTTCAGTGGCAACATTTTCCACTTCATGGAAAACAACACAGAATTCCACCATCCCGAAAAAATAACAAACAAACACCATTTGGTGAAGATGGTGCAGATAGCTAGTGAATGTTATGATCACTGTGGATGCTGAATCATCGATGCTAGCTTGCATAGAGACACCTGCAGTAAAATGGACGCAGATGAAGACGAAACAGTTTTTTTTTGGTGATATGAAAGTGGATAAGCAGAGCAGAATTGAAATATCAAATTGGCACTAGAACAGAAGTTCAATTGCATTTGCTGAGATTCAATGTGAGATCCAGATTGCTGATTTTGAGCATGACACATCTTGCCATATGCTGAGGTTCTGTTTACATCCGCGTTGTTGTACAAACAGATATCTCTGTACTATGCAACTCGGATGTCATTGACTGGGACGTGGGTATGTGTGCAAATGGAGGGAAGGGAGATTGATGCAGTGACCTTTTCCCATGGGTATGTTGAGAGTTTTTTTCTGAAGAATTTCAGTTCAGTTCCTTGAAACTGTTGTAGCCCCAGCAAAATGGTGGTTGGAACTACTTTCTTTTTGGGGACTGGCTTCTTTTCAGAAAACCATAAGAAATGTTTACATACATGTTACATACCGTATTCTTGTTACATATTCTTTACGATACTTTTCTCAGGGTGTAGAAACGTACATGTTTTTTTGGTATTCCTCTGCGCCAGAAGTCTGAGGCTCCGGCCTTCTTTTTTGCGATTCTGTCGCAATGCCTGCGGCCCTTTTCCGTTGGTCGTTTCGTATTGGGAGTAGCATCAGCTGGAGTTGCTGTGATTGGCACGGTGCTGCTACTCTTCGGGCCGTGGTTGTTGGCACCGCAACCCTTGTCAGCAGCATGGCGATTTTTCAAGATCAGACACGTTGTTTTCAATTTGGGGTGGGAGAGTTTTAGAGCAGGACAGACTTTTGAAAATCGCAGATTTTCATGACAGCATTTTCCCAAGGGGACATGACTTTTGTCGATTGATGAAGCCCGGTTGGTTTAGAGTTTCGGTGTGAAACCATTGGGAAACCTCTTGGGTTTGGGAAGATTTTGAGCCGGCAAACTAAGGCGGTGTTGCAGGTCGTCCACCGAATGTTTCCTTTTGCGCGAGGTTTGTATGAGGACAAGGTTGCCAACTTCTGGTGTTCCATCTCGGTGGCTGCTTGGTGAACAGAATTTCCCATGGTTTCCTTGTATTAGTGATTGATGATGATGATGATGATGATGATGATGATGATGATGATAAAATTGAAGGTTCCAATTCTTCCCAGTAAATATCATTTTTGATGAAATTCCTGTAAGCTTCCACCGTTTCTCCGGTCCCATGGGAGGTTCTGAAGGTGCAACGTTTGGTGCCCGCTGGACGCCTGCCGCTCCTCTGTGCCGTGACGACGTTGTTGGCTCTTTTACCTTCAGCTTTATGCACCTTGCGCTCTCAAGCAGGGCCAGGTGGCAAAAACAGGGTATGACAGTCAGATATGGTTGGGGATGTTGTGTCTTCAGATTAATCTCTGTATATTTTTTTATTGCATTTTATTGCAACAAAACATATCATGATGTAAGATATTTCTGTTAGGCAAATTTTTAGGCTCCGAAGTTTGAGACGCATCCAGGTTGACTTGGCCGAAAGTCTGATGACGATGACGATGACGATGACGATGACGATGACGATGACGATGACGATGACGATGATGATGATGATGATGATGATGATGATGATGATGATGATGGAATTGCGAACTATCATTTTGACCAGCTTCCTAGTAGTTTTGATTGATGATGCTTCACTGATAGACAGGGATGCAGGTGGCCAGTAGATTGGCGCATGGACAAGACCAGGAAGGTTTGTGATTTTTGGATACACTGATGAACCGTGATATACCATAGCAAAAATTGCATTGATTCGGCTTGCAGGAACATTTGGTGCAGCGTTGTTCACGTCCTCGATGTCCTTCTTTCTCTTTGCTTTTCAGGACTGGGAAGAACATTGATAACTCATCCTGGTCAAATTCAATTGCAATTGCAGTTGTCACCCCAAAGTGTATTTGTACAAGGAGCCTCCCCTTGTTTCATGCTTTTGCATGTAGGTTTACCTACAAACTCCTCGCCATACTGATCTATTTCCACCCGATTTTGTATAATTTTTCAGTTGAAACAGGTCCACGAAAAGGGCGTGCTCTTTCCAAGCTTGGCTGTGTGCTTGCTTCCCTCAGCAGTGCCTAAAACGTGGAAGCCTTTGACCTGGATCTTGGCCCTGCATTTTCAAGGTATGAGCCTCTTCTCCATGTGACTCGGTGGACTGTGTTACCTGGGGAAATCAATATGAGCAACAGAGAAATCTCAGTGACACAAAAAAAGATGGGGTGAAATGACCTTTTTGGATATGTTGGCCTTCTTGTACTTTGGCAGTTGCTGCAAACTGTGGTGATTTTTCAAATCATGACTAGTAGCCTATGTCGCCTCAGTAGCCGAAGTAGCTCTAGGCCGAAGCCAAGGTATCCACTGATGGTCAAGGATGACATTTGCGCCGCATATTTCCTCAGCATCTTCTGTTTACTTTCCGCTCTGGGCATTTTATGCCAGAAGTCTCCAGCGTGTAAAACGACGCGCCGGTTTTTGTTGTGCCTCGGATCGCACCGCCGAGCGTGCTGATTTTTGATCCGTGAACTTGACCGACCATTTGTCCCAAAGGCCCGGCACACTGATGGTCGGCCTGCTGCTCCATGGCCTTCACTATGGAATACCACCACCTGAACGATATCCGGATCTATGGACCTTGCTTTTTACGGGAGTCAGCTGTGGCCACTTGGATGAGTCAGAGTGGATGATTTGTGTGCCTCTTGCCCATTAGGTGCTTTGAAATGACTTGTAGCGAGATCCTACCCAGCGGCTGTGGGGTGGATTGTAGCTTGCGGCCTATGTGCTCAAAATCAAGTGGTCCCTGCAAAAGGAAATTACAAAGCCACATTTAATGTTGCATGATGACGAAATATCAAGGTGCCATGTAATCTTAGCTCGCAAATATAAACAAGTCCTTAAAAGCATCAGAGGAAAAAGAATTACCAAAGTCGCACTGGATTTGAAGTCGCTTCTTCTCCCCTGGCCATGGGTAGCAACAGAGCTTGGGTATATGCTGCAGTCCTAGCAACAGCTCTGGGTCTTGAAAGCGATGCAGATACCCTAGCTGACCTACCAGGGATCCCGGCAATCCCCGTTGCAGACAATGAGGGGATGCAGGTTGCGACATGGTGGCGATTCCAAGCCTTGTTATTGGCAGCGTCCCATGTGACGCTCTTCGCTGTGGCAAACTGGTTCTTTGCCAAGCTTTTGTACCGTGATTATGAGGCAGGCTTTGACTAAGCTTCAGTTTGATTTTGTTCAAGACAGATAGTGTTCCACCTACCCACTGTGAGACACAATTTTTCGATAGAAACAGGATTCAATCAATATGATGAAGTTATATATCTATTTTGAATGAAAAAATCCTATTCCAGTGCTATACCAGCTATAATCTATCCACCTGGGGTGAAGTGGGCAAAAAAACATTGTGCTTAAAACCATGTCTCCATCAACTCAGAGGTGAAACAAAGATATATCCAAATCCTCTTTGCTGTGACCTTTGCAGCATCTTCGTCCATGTTTCAATTAATGTTAGCAACGATGGCTGGACTCTTTGATGCAGATGTACGGGCCTTTGCGTGGAAAGTGGATCACTGGACCTTGATTTGGCTCTCCTACGTGGTCTTACCCGCCTCCTTCGTGTGGACGGCTGTAAGGGCGATTTGTTACGGCTCACATCGGGTTGCCTTGGCTTCAGCAGTGTTATCACTTCCAGTGTTTTGGTATGCCATCTACCTGTCTGGGAAGTTGATTCATATTGATTCAGTCAGCTTTTCAGCTGATCTGCTGGTGGCTCGTATTGGTGTACTAGGTATTACAGTGGTGGCAACTTTGAGCGGTTTTGGGGCTGTGAATTTTCCCTTCCAGAGCATGCATTCCTTCCTCCGGCCTGTCACACAGCAACAAGTGGCAGATGTGGAGCAACGCGTGCTTCGGACTATGCGACTGATTGCTGCTCGAAAACGGCAAGAGCTCAACCTAAAACAGGAAGAGCGTAATGCCAAAGCGAGAGAGGAACCCACGTCCATTGTTGGACGTGTGGCGGAATTTGTTCAAAACCCCAGTTTTTTAACATTGGGATTAGGTTCCTTTGGAAGTACAGCTTCAGCAACTCGAAAACAACTGGAGACGGAAATTCAAGCACTGGAAGCTTTCAGTCGTGAGCTGTTTTTAGAGCTTGATGAACTCATTCAGGCTCGTTTATGTGAACTCAAGGCTCGCACACGACTGGGAAAGGTGATGAATGTCCTTGGTCGTTGCTGTTCCGCCATTTGCGTCTATAAGATTTTCATGTCCTCCATCAACCTTTTATTGAGAAGGGGAAGTGCTCAAGCAGAAGATCCCGCTACAAGGCTCCTCACCATCTTATTGCTCAACTTGAGAGTTCCAGTAGATGTCAGTTATTGGGCTCCGATGCTTTCCTTAATCTTTGTTGGATATCTGACCTTGGCAAACACTCGACAGTTTATTCAAAGATTGCTGGCCATTTTCAGGATGGTCTCCACCTCTGTGACTTCTAACTCCTTGGCGTTGCTGTTGTCCGAAGTCATGGCCATGTACTTTGCGGCCTGTGTCATTCTGACACTTCGCTTCGTTCCAAAACGAGATCGAGCTGATTTGTTGCAAATGGTCGGAGAGGTTGATTTATCTTCAGTTCACCTGCACTTTGACTATGTATTCTTACTCTCGTCACTTTGCTCTCTAGCTGTTTTTGGCCTTAGCTATTGGCTCAAAGGGCCTGTTACAGACACCCCTCATGCGGATTAGGAAAAAAAAGCAAGGCTGAAAGATTCCATTCGCCAGAAAATGTCCATTTTCACATTTGATTTCTCATGGGTGATCACTTGATATCAGTCTTTGCCCAATCTTTGCTTCAAAAATCTAGCTCAAGTTGCTTTTGGAAGGCCAATCCCCTCAATTCAACCAAAGATCACACATTTTCGAGCTTTACTGTAAAGCAAATCGAAGATCCAACCCGTGTGAATCCAGTGTGGCAATTATGTAAGTGATNGATCAATATATGCTTTGATGACTTCTGAATGAATGGGCTGTCAGCTTTTCGGGTCAAGCTTTCTTATGCCCGATTCACCGCTTGTTTTGGGAGCCGCAGGAGGCTCTTTTGCAAGTGTGGTCTTTGGGTTGCTTCGACATTTCGCTGCAGAGGATCCCTTGGCAGTTCATCATATCCTGCCTGGAGTGAAAGACTGCATTTGCGAAACTCTTGACCTGGAAATTTCAGATCGGCGGGGGCTGCAAATCTTTTGGCTGGCTTGATTTGTGGCGTTTTAGCTGGTCCACTGATTGATCTCATCTGGCTTTTGCGTCAGCGCTGGCGGCGCTTTGTCTGGACGAACTTGACAGGAGGCGGACAGTCTCCTCCTCGTGCTCTCTACAAGGTCATTTGATGAGCATTGACCCTCTAGCTGCTGCATCAACTGATTCATCTGCTGGAGAGATTGAGGGGTTGCGAGAGGAAGTTCGTGTTCTGACGGAAAGAGTTGATAGGCTTTCTGAATTGGTGGAACGGCAGATTGAGGGAGCTCTTTCGAGCTGGAGTGGTACTTTGGTCGGAACCAGAGTCAGTCCCAGCTACGCAGCCAGCGTAGTTGATCCTGCCGTCGAGCCGTTTTCAGGTTCTGCATTGCCTGTTGCCCCAGCACTGTCTCGTGCTGGAGTTAGTACACCTTCATCTTCAGAACGAGTGAGGATCTGCAAAGAAATCGGTGGTTGGCTTCGTCGAAATCTGGCGGGGGATCACCGAGGGAACTCTGGCAGGTTTCGCCTTCCTGAGGCTTCAAGATTCTATATCATCATCAGAGACTATTCTGGACAGGTGTACACATCACCTGCTCGAGTGGTTGACAATTTCAGCCAGGCAAAGCATTTGTGTTGCCGAGCCGGCAAGTGGGGGAACTCTATTTTCATCGGACTGCCCTCGCTTCAAGAAGTGCGCATTGCCCTGGAAGAAGGCGGATTTGAGCCTCCCGCTCACGTCCTAGATGGAGGAAATTGAGCAAGCCAGGGATCACCTGGTGACAGATGGAAAGGAGACGAATCTGGAATACAAAGTTGGCAGCATTCAACTCCTTGGATTTAATTCTTTTGCCTCTGTGATTTGCATAGCGGAGGTGGAAAGTCAACTTTTGGTTTGCTTGCCGAATTCAGTGTGGAACAGGCGTTCGAAGGACCGCCTTCTTCCGCAGAACTCATTCAAGAAAAGCATTTCTGTCGAAGTCGCTGCTGTTCCTGACGCAGAACGTGAAGCGGTGATTGAGGACGTTTTCCTCAAAGTATGGATTGGTCTTCTCGCCAAAGAATCCGAGAAGCACATCAATTACTCAGAGGACGTTTTTGTAGAGAAGGGCTTCGAAGTTGGAGGCGTAGAGAGTGTGGTTCCTCTTGCTGGCAGTTTGGTCGCCATTGCTGCAGAACATTTTGTGTTCATGTCAGCGGAAGAAGGACTTATGGCAAATGGGGAAGATGGAATTTCCTTGGACTTTGCTATGGAAGGCACCTTGTCGAGCATTCAGCTGGCTTTGGACTCTTTGGTTGCGCAAAAAGTGGCTACAGAGGACAAACCCAGTCGTCCTTCAGCTCTGAAGAAGTCTGCACGAGCCCCCGGTGTTGTGGAAGCAAGTTCAAAATTTGGGGCCTCACCAAAAAGATCGTCGAGGCCGGGAGGTGGTTACGAAGGTCTGGATCGCACCGTTGTGGAAGCGGCGCTGCAGGCTGGAGTTGCCGTCAGCCATTTAGAGGAAATGGCTCAACTGGTCCGTGGTCACCCCAAAAGGATGGAAGACATTCCTCGAGCTTCAGGAGCACCAGTTCATCGAGGCGAACTGTCGGAGTCAGAAGACTCCTCAGATCCGGAGGAGGAGGAGGACGAAGCCGATGTTGGCGCCAGCGGCGATGGACAAGTGGCCAAAGCCATCGTGAAGCTGACAAAGGTCTGCAGTGCATTGGCTGGTTCGAAGAAGAAAAGATCAGAGATAGAGAGTTTGCTGGATCAGACCCAGCTTGGAGGATCATCCGAAGGTGCTGGATTGGGAGCAGGGAGGAAAAATGCTCAGGCTTTGCGGGCATTAAAGCGCTGCTTGGTCGAGAATCCTGCTTACATATACAAGACGATCGAAGCAAACCTTCTTGCAGATTTTTCTTCAAGGCCAGCACGGCCAGGCGACCCAATGGGACAAGCCACCGCTCGAGGGTGGTTGGAGAGCAGGTCTCGAGTCATGAATTATACAAATCATGTTCGGTGGTCTTGGTCTGTGGCTGGGATTTGGGACGATCTTATTCGAGAAGATTATGGATCAGCTCGGGCGAGGGCTGCTCTTCTTATAGCGGCCTCGGATCAAGCTGCGATCGATTCAGGGTCATGGCTACTATCCAACATCAGCCTTCTGGAGTCTGTCCCTCCCTATCAAAGTTTCAGCGCACATCTGCCACCAAGTCCTCAGGAGTTACAACATTCAGCCCTTTGGGATCCACGGTGGTTCGAACTGTTTCTGTCTCATGTGAAGGACTTGGACTCCTACCAAGAATCGAAGAAGAAGTTGGGGAAGCCGTTTCCTGCACCAAAAGTCCCTGGAGAGGAGATTGCTCGAGTCCCAAAACTAAAGCCGAAGCCGAAGACAAAGCCGCCTCAGAAGGGAGGCGACCGATGGAAATGCAGCCTAGATGGCGTTTCGACTCTGGACTCCGTTGCCGGTGGAGCCAGAGGTTGTTCTTCTACTAGCCGGCCGAATTCATTTCGCATTCCTGGATCAAATGCTGGATCATATGTTGGGAGGAGGTTGTTCAGAAGCCTTTTACGGCACCTTCTTTCATCTCCCTCTGGCCTGGGACGTTTTTCAAGATCACTTTTTAGCCTGAACCGCAAGCCGAGAAACGGCTCTACAGAATCTTTTTCAGTTGGTTTGCCCATGCCTCTGCCGTTCCCGGAAGTTTGTCGTCATGGTTCTGATGATTTTAGACGTGATGCTGCTTTGAAGTGTGGGGTGAATGGGATTGTGCTGGTTTTGAATTTTCTACATCTTGGTCAGCCCTCAGTTGCTCCAGACGTTTTGAGGCTTGGGCAAAAGCTTTCGAAGAGGCAATGGGAATCAGTTGCCTTACTGAAAAGATTCTTGCAAAGCTGGATTGATGCCGATGTTGTCGACCCGATTTCTATGGGCCGTTCTGCTGCAAAAATTGAGAGCATTGAAGAAGCCATTGTAAGTCTGGAAGCAAGTGCGAAGTCGTTTGTGGATCAGGCTCATGATGGTTACTTGCATGGAAGATTTGATGTCCCTACTTTTGCCAGCCCTTCGGGAGATCCAGGGGTTGTTGTTGGAACATCATCTACTACGTCCTTCTCGACCTTCAAAGAAATTGAACCTGATCGGCTGCAATTTGTTGGCTTCCCGACGTTTGATCCTAGACCTTTTTTGGACAAGCGTGGACGTGAGGTTTTCGAACACCCCTTGCTGACCTGTCTAGATGCAGACAGCTTTGATGGCCCAGTTCCTCTTGTGAAGATGCATTGCTCCAGGGAGTCCAAAGTGAAATTGTTCGAACTTCTGGATAAGAGCAATAGATTGAGTTTGCATACATCAGTGGATGTCAGACCAAATTTCTGCTCTGGTATGTTTTCAGTTTTGAAGTCCCTGGACCGGGACCGACTCATTATGGACTCGCGGCCACCAAACTGTCTCGAGGTCCCTTTGCAACGATGGATCCGTTCCCTAGCCTCAGGAGAGAGTTTGGTGCAGATCTGTTTGGGAGATAAAGAAGTTATCCGCTGCTCTGGCAATGATGTGCGAGATTATTACCATATGTTTGCTGTGTCGGAAGAGAGATGCCGCAGAAACATCCTTGTTGGGCCTTTGGATCCCAGTGAGCTCCGACATCTTCGCTGCTACAGATCTGAGTTTGATGAGGCTACAGCTGTGTGGGGAGCTTTGGCTACCCTAGCAATGGGGGACTCCCATGCGGTGGAGGTGGCACAGACTTGTCATGTAGGTCTGGCGTTGGCTGCACGAGCCACTCATGGAACCAACCTTTTGAACCTTGCTGGATTTCACCCACGATCCAAAGATCTCGTGGGGATAATCATTGACGATTTTGTTTCGATATCAGTGTTTTGGGGCATCGATTTGGACGGCGACAGTGGAACAGTTCGTGGAAGTTTGAAAATAGCCATCCCATTGTTTGGCCTTTTGCTCCGAGTTTCGAAGCTCGGATATGCCAGCGTTGGCCTCCTTCAGATTCTCTCAGGTTCCGTTGTGGCACTTTTTCTGTTCAGACGGCGTTTCCTGAGCACTATGCATTTCATATTTCAAGCATGCAATGGTCGTAAAGAAACTGACATCATTCGTTTGAGTGGCAGACTTCGAGCAAAGCTCTTGGTTTTGGCTTGTCTTCTCCCGGTTTCTGCCAGTAACTTGAGAGCGAAAGTGCAGGACCGGATCGTTGCCACAGATGCTTCTAATCACTTTGAGGCCGGTGTGGTAGCAAAAGCACCTTTGGAAGTTTGCAAGGAGCTTCACAGATATAGTTTGAGAAAGCCTGTTTGGAGCAGGCTTTTGCCGCCTGGAAAAGCCTGGGAACGTTCTCATGGGATCTCGGAAGATGAAGTGCCTGAAGGTGTAGAGCCCTATAAGAGCAATCCTCTTTGGGAAACTGCAGCTCAGTGTTTGAACTACAAGCTCCTCTTTTGCCATCAAGTCGGGCATCCCCGACATATCAACGTTGGAGAAGTCAGAGCTCTGCTTGCTGCAGAGCGAAAACTTGGAAGGCAGGAGATGTCTTGTCGTGACATTTTTGGGCTTGACTCACAAGTTGGATTGGGCTGCCTTGTAAAGGGACGTTCGTCCTCTGTTGCAATGAACAAGGAACTTTCAAAATCAGTTGGGGACATGGTGATTTTTGATCACTACTCTTCATTCATGTACTACGAAACTTCGAAGAATCCCTCCGATGATCCTACGAGATCTGTTTCTTTGAGGAAGAGAAGTTTTTGCCCACCTATCTGGTGGGAAGAGTTATCTAAAGGCAACCCTGGATGCTTTGATACCTGGGCTGCCGAGATGCATCTTGATTTTGCTTCGATCACTGGTCTGCCTCCCTTTGAAGAGCTGGCTGGCCATGACGTTTCTGAATTGGACAACTCAGCAGATTCTTCAGCTGCCATTTTGCGAAGTGCAGGTTCTTTCCCTACGTTTGGAGATTCAAAATCTTTTTCAGATTTCCGAAAAGAAGGTGTTTCTAACTCAACTGACGAGTGTCCCTCCTGTCACTCGGACCACAGTGACCGAGCATCACTGGGCTCTGCTGAGGAGGATCCGGCAACTCGGGAGTGTCCGGTTGCTGTGGCCCGAGTGACTTCAGTAGGAGCTGCTGCTGAACCAAAGGAGGATGTGACCTTATTTAGTTCGACGAAGGGTCCTTTGAGTTCTGGTGTCAGCAAAAAGGTTTTCCAGATTTTTAGCAAATACAGCAGGGACCAGGTCTTCATTGATGAGTGCAATCAATGGCCCCCTACTTCAGCTGGTTTCCTGGATCTCTATTCAGGTGAGTGTGGAGTGGCCCGTGCATTGCGTAAAATTACTGGTAGCTGGGTGCTTTGCTTTGATATCATTTATGGTTACTCCCAAGATCTAAGTTCTGAAGAGCTTCGAAAAGATTTGATATTTCTTATCAACCACAGATGTTTTCATGGCTTTGGAGCGGCGCCTGTGTGCCGAAGTTTTTCGGTGGCAGTGACTCCTCCGATCCGAACTGCATCTTTCCCGTATGGTATCCCAGAGGTTTCTGAGAAGGTACGTGAACGAATTTTAGATGGAAACTCCACTGCCAAATGGCTCATCGTTCTGGTTGATGCAGCCTTGAAAACAGACTGCCATTTTTGGATAGAGAATCCTGCTATGTCATGGTTGTTCAGGCTTCCTGAATTTTTGAAACTTTTGGAACGCCACTCCGGACGGATTGGCTTTTGGATTGCAGATTATTGCCGTTTTGGTCGAAAGTGGCGGAAGAGGACAAAATTTCTCACGAGCTGCGGCATCAAAGGAGTCAAAACCCTCTGTAAAGGATGCAAGGAGCATGTGAAGCTTCGTGGGAGGTCAAGCTACCATGGCAAGAGCTGGACTTTGGTGGCTCAGCCATACCCAAAGGGAGTATGCAAAGTGATTGCTACATCTCTAGCAGGCAGTTGCAATTTTCTCGGAGAGGACTTTCACTTTGATCCTTCCAGCTGTGCACGGTGCTTGAACCTCAGAATTGGAGAGGCCTCTCATCCTGGGCCTCTTCAGCGTGAAGGTCTTTTGTTGGAAGAAGTGCCATTAGTCGAAGCAAAAACCGCCTCTTTGCAGTCGAAAGTTTGGAGGCGATTCGATCTTTGGTTGAGTTCCCACCTTTCCGAAGCTGCGAAAGAATCTGTTCTTAGCAATCCTATGATGCTTTGTTCTGCTGTGAAGGAGTTTGGGAATGTCCTGTATTCTGAAGGTGCGGCCATTTACATCTACCGTCACCTAGCAGTCTATATTCAGAAGACAGTCTTTGGAGTCAGACCTTTTATGAATGTGGTGTGGGACAATCTGCACAGATGGGAGAGTCTTTCTCCGGTGGTGCATCGAGTCCCGATTCCTGGAAGCGTTTTAAGAGCTCTGGTCTCGCTGGCCCTATGCTGGCATTGGCCGAGGTTCGCTGCAACTATCTGTTTGGCTTATTTCGGGATTACCAGACCCGGAGAAGTACTTAAAGCATATAGACGCGATTTGCTCCTCCCTCGAGACTTGCTCTTGGAGCCGTCGAATTCTGCCTTTTTGAGAGTTGTGGAAAGCAAATCAAGGAGACATGGAAAAAGACGGATCCAACATGCTTCGGTTCTGAATATTCCGGTTGTTCTTTTTTTGGACAAAGTTTTCGGCAATTTGCGGAAAGACGAACTTTTGTATCCCATCAGTGGCGCCAGTTTCAGAAGACGGTGGGATAAGCTATGTTTGCATCTGCTCATTGGGCGGGAACATCATTTGACACCCGGCTCGTTGCGAGGAGGAGGAGCACTTGAAGAGTATAGATCCGGAACGGATCTGCAAAGGATTCTCTGGAGAATGCGAATACGTCACTTAGTGACGTTGGAGCACTATGTACAAGAAGTTGCTGCAGAAAGTTTTCTCGTCGATGTATCTGAAGAAGGAAGAAAAAGAATCTCCATGTTTGCGGAACTTTTTACACCTGCCATCTCTTCGTTTTCCCGCACTGGTTAGACCACCTTTATGGCAAGCTCCATCTGGCATACTCCTGTCAGCTCCTCGGAGCCTTGGTCTCCTCTTGCCCTCCAGAGAGTCGGATGTTTTGCTGCTTTGGCTGAGAAGTCGCTTTCAGTCCTCCTACTTGACTGAGTTTGTGGTGACGGCTGCAGCTGCGGCATGGGACGATTTGATCTGAAGGCAGAGTGATGAAGAACAAAAAGAGTGCGACTGAGCATCCTACAGCCGGCATGAACGAGGCAAGTCATGCTTTGATGACTTCTGAATGAATGGGCTGTCAGCTTTTCGGGCCCACCACTGACTCGCTGGCTCGTGGCCCCCCTGGTTTGGATGTTTTGCTGCTTTGGCTGAGAAGTCGCTTTCAGTCCTCCTACTTGACTGAGTTTGTGGTGACGGCTGCAGCTGCGGCATGGGACGATTTGATCTGAAGGCAGAGTGATGAAGAACAAAAAGAGTGCGACTGAGCATCCTACAGCCGGCATGAACGAGGCAAGTCATATATATATATATATATATATATATATTCATTCAGACACGTTCACTATCAAAACAATGGCCAGGGATCCTCTTGAATTTGGGTCATTATTCGCGTATCGAGTTTAGGACCGGTGTCAAGTTGATGATACATAGGTATAGGTATACTATCACAACATCCTGCAACAATATTGCAATGCATGATGCCAGATCTGCAACGTTTGTTAAACAAGGCCTTTCTAATTGTCCATGCACTTTTGTCTCGAAGCAGCAACCACAAGTCCAGGTCGATTCAACGAATTTACAACACAACTTCAAGTTTCGCATGTCGCAACCCAACCAATGTTTCAATTCCGACCGAAAAATCTCGTGCAACGTTGTTTCATACATCAAACCCAAATCCATAAGGCCTCACAGTTGTCCCAATTCTGAGGATCACGCATCCTTATGGACACACTTTTTTCGAAGTCTGCCAATTGGCCAGATTTTTTTTGAGGCCATCCAAATGTCCCTGGTGTACCTGAGCATTTGCTACTTCCAGGCCTAAAAGCTTCCGAGTACCTTGGCGTTTTTTTCCGCAAGGGTTTGGCAACTTGGATTTTCACATGTCATTTGGGACCTGCGGTTTTCACATTGGGGAAGTTTTCCTCGACCTTTTGAGGTCGCAAGATGTGACCAAAGAGTTGCTCAATATCGACGAAGGGGTGGGGGTTTCAACCGCCTGCCGGGGAGGAAGGGGAGAGGACGAAGGGAACCTCAAATTGGTCAAATGATTCAATGTTTCATGTGTCTCTTAGAGTGGATGGGGAGATCCTTGAGATACTTTTCTGGATGATCTACTGTAACTGTAAGGGACAATCTGCTGCAGCTGCTGCCCTTTGTTTTGAGTAGGAATCTAAGGCTACCGACTTACCCAATACCACTTAGTCCACCTTCAGGAAGTAAGGCCTTGTACAGGGGGCACCCGAAAAGATTCCCATGATGTATACATTTTCACCCTAGGAATTTACACTCTATGAAGTCATAGAACTTGCCAGGTAGCTTTGCATCAGTCGCGACATTTTTTTCCAAGAATATCCAAGATCTCAAAATACAAACCATGAGGATTGGAAAAGGAAAACGGATGAGTGTGACTGATATGAGTTCGTGCATGACTGCCATAAACCATAAGTTCACCCTGTTTGTACTACAAGGCCTTCGGTCTTGTTGAAGGGGGTTGGTTTCACTGGTCACAAGCAACAATGCCTGCCTGTTGGACAAAGATTTGCCTTTCAAACGCCTGGGTCGGGTGATGCAAAATTCATGCAGATCAATGAACTTGCTACAGATTTCGGTTTCAAGCTGGTGGAATTGTGATCTCATAGACATGGAGTGTCTTTGTTACCACTTCTAAGTGCTGAAGAATCCAATTGATTGTTACTCTCTGTATGGACCTAGAGTTCTTCCGTATCGTCGGTTCATTCAATAGACAAGGTATAATAAGGGTTAGAGAAAGGACCCAACCTGCAGGTTCTTAGCAGCAAGAGAGACAAATAAAGGATTTGCTGAATTGGTTGCATCCAGGCGTACGTGAGGGTGCACTATACTCATCCTCAACTAGGTGGAGCTGGCTGGTAGGCTGTTGCAAAAATACTCAAAACAAAGGCCGCTTTGGATAGCTACAACAGCAGCTTCGCAGACGTTGTTTTGCTGTAGATGTGTTGCAACCCCAATTGCGACTTGACTGTTCTTCACTGCCAAGAGGCAAAGTGGTCTATGAGGGCACTTTGCAGGAGAAGTACATTGGAAGTTGCACGAGTCAGCCACAGACCGAGTGGTTGTTGGTGGAGCTCCTGAGCTCGGGATGATGCGAATCTCATCATCTCCTTGCATTGGGGAGAGAGCTGAGGTCTTACTTACAGCTGTCGCAGTGCAGAAGATCCAATGAGGGACAGCTGGAAGAAGAAGAGGCAAACTTGGAAGAAGAAGGGTGCACCCCACAAAAGGGCAAAATCAGATGTCAACATGTGACTGGTAGTGTGGACCCATCGCAGGAAGTAGATAAAGTTACTTTTTTTTGCAGTTCAGTTTCCTCCAAACTGAGGAGTCAAAAAGTGACGTTCTGGGGGTTGTGTCGCTTCCTTCCAAATGTTGGCTTGGTAAACAAAGTGGGAAAAAAACTCTGCGGCATGGAGGTTTTGACCATGAGATTGGCATGTCATTGGAATGTCGCTCGCCCTTTTGCATCTCGTTTTTCTTCGGAGATGCATCTCGCAAAGCCACATGCAAAAAACCGTTTTCAAATCTCTCACGCGAAAAAAAACACGTGTGCAAAGGATCCAGAGAGACGATTTTATGACAGTCACCAGTAAGCCGGAGACATTGAAGATACTTCCAAAATAGTTTCGGACCATTGGCACTGAAACAGTGACGTTTGAGTTTATGATGTATCAAACACTTCCCCCCAAATGAGTTTCCACAAGTTTTGACGTTGACCTCGGTAAATATGGCGCGTCGCTGCACTCCACCATATGATGACTTGCACTTGCCGCGGCTGCTGAATGAAGGCATCTAGTCCCTGGGGTTGTAGGGGATGGTTGGATTTTGCCCTTTTTACCTCGATGTGATGCTGGGAATTTTGATGGGAATGGGACTGGGGACCAAGAGCATGCATAACGCTGTATGAAAAGAACATATTATCAGTATTATCATATCATTGCTATGTCAATTTCTGTCACATGTATACATATATAGAATATATGTATATATATATATCTATATATATACATATATTTTTGGTTATAGAGAATTGCTGGGCGCGTGACTGGCGAGTAAGAGGGCTGCGGCAAACTACAATCCACCATTCCCCCTAGAGGATATGGTGCATTCCAATAAAAAGACAGCTCTCGTTTACACAGGTACAGTAGTGGAAATAGACAAAACATCAAAATCATCAGCTGGCGAAACGCGGGTGCAGGTTTTGATTGTGAATGTACGGCACAGATATAAAAAAGATATGCATAAGACTAATCTTTGCAGTGGAAGGTGTTGAAACAAATGCAGAGGCAACACGGTAGTGATATTTCAACACTTTCAACATTTCCAGACTTTTTTTACCAAATCCCTGAATCCCCCACCCCCTTTCCGCAAAGTCATTCCACATTTGCATTTCAATGCCCAAATATGGGGGGACCTTTATCCGACCAGGCGGCGGTTACGAAACGGGCAGCAGGACCTGGGATGGGTGGGCCCCAACCGTAACGAGCCGTTGGAGCCGTGAAGCCGTTTGAGCCAACAGTTGACACGCAGGCCTTAGCCTCGGAATTTCTCTAAGTTGAGTCACGTGAACCCCCTTCCATCTCGGTTGTAGAGTCGCGCCATGGGCTGAATCAGCTTGCACTGCTTGAATGAGCTTGGTCTTCGCCAAAATGAAGACCCCGTTATGCCTCAAACAACCTTTCAAACGCACTCTTATTTGACTTCGCAACCGGTGCCAGTGGGAGCTACAATGCTGTCGGACTATACACGTCGTACATCTATGCTGATTTTTTGGTCAAGTTTTTCAGGGGCTGCGGATAGCTTTCCTTGGCAAAACTGGTCAATTTCGATGCGCAGCCGCTCAAAGAAACTACTTGGACTCTGTTTTTTGTGGCGCATCCTCTCCGTTTTTGTCGGGTTGGTTCATGCTGACGGACGACCTTGAGAATTTTTGCTTTGGGCAAGGCTGAAATCCTCCAGGTTGTCCGTCAGCGTGTGGGTGTTTATAAACCCAAGAAAAACAGGGAGTATGCCAATGTGGCCGATATTTGCACTGATTTGTCCTTGGAAAAGGTCTCATGGGTTCGCTTGGGTCTGCTGTGGAGCCCTGAGTTTGGGCCGTGGTGCAGTTTTTCAGGGGCTGCTCAAGTGTTAGCTGTTTCTTCGATGCATTGGATAGCTTTCCTTGGCAAAACTGGTCAATTTCGATGCGCAGCCGCTCAAAGAAACTACTTGGACTCTGTTTTTTGTGGCGCATCCTCTCCGTTTTTGTTGGGTTGGTTCATGCTGACGGACGACCTTGAGAATTTTTGCTTTGGGCAAGGCTGAAATCCTCCAGGTTGTCCGTCAGCGTGTGGGTGTTTATAAACCCAAGAAAAACAGGGAGTATGCCAATGTGGCCGATATTTGCACTGATTTGTCCTTGGAAAAGGTCTCATGGGTTCGCTTGGGTCTGCTGTGGAGCCCTGAGTTTGGGCCGTGGTGGAGTTCCACCCAGATGGCATTGCGCTAACCTTGCTGCTGCACAATTTATCAGGGATCTCTCCCTAGTTATGCCTATCAGTGGCAAGGCGGCACTGCCGAACTTGTTATGATAAAGTTGAACGCCAATGGAAACCAAGCGTATGTGGTCCAGGATGGCTGTGGTGATATGGCCTTTCTATCATGCTGTGTCGGGTGAGCAGCGCTGGCGAGGTGACGGCGGCTGGCTAAACCAGTTGTGCTCTGACTGCGGATGGCCCGGCAGATGGGTACTATGAAAGGCTTGTCAGGATGAGATGATGACCACCAGCGGGATCTCTAATTCGGCCACCTGGACCACTACGATCATCATCATAATGCTACCACTAATGATGTTACTAACAAATGCTAAACGATTGATAACAATTCATAAGACTACTGACACTATAAACCTGGCCTTCCATCCAGACACCTGCCAATCAGTAATCAGGATCAAGTGGTCATTGCTCATGCTCAAACTTGGCAGCCCAGATGCGTCGGGAACAACTTGTCCTGCAGTTTCCTTTCAATTAGAATCAGCTTCAGTGGAAAAGTCACCGGGTGAGATTGGAATGAGTTTCGCACCAAGCCTAGAAATAAAGGAACGTTATCCATCCAGTCTGAGACGTCTTGGTGTAAAATTCATGGTGACCACCTTGGGCCCTTCACCTCCTTGGGCCCGCGATGGTCTTCTCTGGAGACTGGCCTCTGACCTATGGGTTTGGAAAGGCCTGACTTCGGAGTTCTACAATCCGCTGGAATGGGCTACCATTTCTGGTGGGCGGGACCGGACGAAAAAAAAGGTAAGTTTGGATACGGCTCGTTTAACGATTCGAAGCAGGCGTTGGATTGGATTCCGCTTGGCTCTTCCAAATGTCTTGTTTGATGTCGTCATGAATGCACCCAATAAAATGAAGTTATCCCCTTCAAACCGTTGAGCCATTCCAGGAAGAGCAGCAAGAGTGTAATGCCGCTATCTGCTCGCAGCGTCAGCAAGACTTCTGCAGGCAAGGATGGTGGATGTGTTTTCGGATTTGGCAGATTGGCGGTGACGTTTCCAGAAGTTTTTGGAGTGTAGATTGATTGAAAACCTGGGGGTGCCAGCAATAAAGGGTTGATAGACGATGCTTTGCGGGCAATTTGGGCAAAGATTTGTTGCTGGCCATGACTTTGTTTTGTTTGTCCGTGTCCACAAAGATTTTTGACTCTTGACTCTTGACGGTTTCCATCTTTACTGCGGGAACCCTCATGTATCAATGGGTGCTAATGGCTCTTGCCCCCAAGTCGCTGTTGGTGGTCATGTCAAGTTCACTTTTTTAGCGAACAATTCTTCAAAATCCCAGATTCTTGGCTCAAATTCCTCCAGAAATTGAGGAAATCCTTCCCCAACAAAACCATTTCGAGGGTCTTCGACCTCGATGAGGTTCGAATGATGTTGCTGGAACGTGATCCCCTTGTGACCGATGTGCGTGAAGGTGCCAGTAGTGTTACAGGTCCACGGCGTGTCACCATGCATCTCTGGATTGTTGTGGTGGCCCTGGTGCACTTTGACCGTGGAGCAACGATAGTGGCAGCCATGGGTTTCATGGCTTCAGTTGTCGTTGTTGGTTTCTTTGGTGACCGTCTCCCCATCTATTTGACTTTTTTTTTGTTAGTTGTATGGTATTGCCAAGTTATTGCTATATAAATTGTTCTTTTTAAAGATATTCTGAACGGCAAAATTGCCAGTAAACATGTGTAACAAGCAAGTCCTGACTTGTGGAAACTTGGGCAAAAACACCTTTTCTGGAAGTTGAATCAAAAGCCCCTTCCTGGAAGGTACTCAAAATTTTACCGGGCTCATATGATGTCACATGTTGTATATATAGGATGATGTTGGGAACCCAAATTCTGGAAACATAGAATTTACGAAGAGCGTACAAATAACCGCGTCAGACGCTATTTTTAAGTCCAAATCACTCCCAAACAATTCCCCAATTTGGTATCCATTTCCTGGGAACTGCCAGATAAGATGGAAGCCAACTAAGATTATTATCTATTATCGTTTGTGAATTTTTCAAACGGAGCACATGTGAAACAGAGACTTTAAAACATGACACTGTAGAACCTCATAGGCTAGGTTTCAATCACCAAAATTCATCAAAAGTCCAAGACGCGTAGAACAGGACAGGGTCTGAACATCAAACTCTTGAGAGGTTCTATCGCAAGTTTTTGCTCTCCAAAAACCTTCTTGCTCATCAATACCTTCCCTTATTTTAAGGCCCAAAAAAAACCCACGCCATTTGTTTACATAGAACCTGGCCCTAAGGGTTGGGTGGCTTGATTGTATATATATTTTTTTCTCAATGCTGTTCGCTTGGAGGGGGTAGACATGTATCTATAAATATCAGGATGGGCTTTGCAAAGCCAGTGATGCGTACAATCCACAAGCTGGTTGTGGTTGTGGTTGTGGTTGTGGTTGTGGTTGTGGTAGTGGTTGTGGTTGTGGTTGTGGTAGTGGTTGTGGCGGTGGTGGCGGTGGTGGCGGTGGTGGTGGTGGTGGTGGTGGTGGTGGTGGTTGTTGTTGTTGTTGTTGTTGTTGTTGTTGTTGTTGTTGTTGTTGTTGTTGTTGTTTACCTTCAGGTACCGCCGCGCCAAGATGCGTTTCACAAACACGCCCTTTCCGCGAGTGCTTGCGCACAAGCTGTACCTCCTGTGACCCTTACCCCCTTGAGAAAATCCATTCCAAAGAGAGGGTATCCGCAGTTCACCATTTGCGGGGCCCGGTGGGAATCAAACCTCAGAACCTTTGCACTACCAAAATCCAAAACCCACCTATCCAAATAATTTCCTAATCCAAAATGCAGCATTTTTGATTTTGGATCAATTATGTCATCCGTTCTTTCGCTTCGCAAGCCCACGCAAGGCCGCGCGCTTTTGGAATTTTGATTTTAAGGTTTTGGGTTTTGCTAGTTTTGTGCATTTCTTGGCCCCTACATAAGTAGAATTGGTTGGGCAAGGTTCCTTTCAATCTCCTCACTTTCGTTGTGTATATCCTTGTGCCACTTGGTTTTGAGGTATCACCGAGTGGCCTTGGGAAAACAATTCCTTTGGTTATGCTGTGGCCTTGTCAGCATGGCATTCCATAGGCCTGGCCTTGGGCAACAGCATGGCAGGAGCTCTCTTACACCAGGCCTAGAGGAAGGGGTGGAGGAAGGCATAGAGTTTGTCATTCTTTTTTTTGAAAAGGGAAGAAGTGGGAAAAGTGGTTTTTGACGATTTTGCACACAAAACCGTGTGGAAGAACAAATTTGCAAAACCAAAGAGCTGCGTGTTGAAGAGCCGCTCAGGTCTCGGCAAAGGCAGCATTGGTATTGTCACTGAGCGTGTCGTTTCTTGGTGCGCTTCTTCTTGGCCTGCAGGAATCTCATGGTGTTGTGAGCACCGCCATGTTGCGCCTGTGCTCCGGGTGTGCTGCTGCGGTTCCCCTGGTGTATTTGCCCTTATGGGTGGATGACTTTGCCATGAGCAGTGACAGCATATGGATGCCGATTCTGCAAAGTGGTGTTTTTTTGGGTCAGTTCTTTGGAATGGTCACAGCTGCAGCAGCTGCAGATGCTCACAAGAACTGGCGAATTGCCTTGCTGGTGCAAGCTTCTCTGCTGTTGGTAGTGACGCTGCGCATTGCCACAGTGCCACTGTCACAGGTGGACGTGCCCAGCCGCGCGCAATCTGCTCGGGTGGATTGCTTCGCCTTGCCGGCCGAAGCACAAGGGTCCATGACACGGGTCCAAAATCTCATACGAGAGATGAGGGAGATGTTGCAAGGCATGAACCGAAATCCACTGACCTTGTCAATGTCCAGTATCTTATGTTTGTTTCATGCTGTTGCCTCTTCCTTGGCATTGTGGGCAGCACCTTACCTATGGTTGAGTGATCATGCACCCAATGGCCTCATGACCCTGATCCTTAGTGCTTGTGTCTTGTTTGCTTTGCCAACACTTGGGGCTTGGCTTGGTGCCATTGCTTGTGACCGCCTGGAGGGATTCAAGGCGGGCATGCATTCGGTGGCCTTGAAAGTTGCCTGCTGCTTTGCCACAGTGGCAGCTCTGTGCGGACCTTTGAACAGCGCCACAGAAAGCTTTCTGCCACGCTTCCTGTTGCTGTCCTGTTGGATGTTCAGTGCAGGTGCCGTGTTGCCGATTTGCTGCGCTTTGCTAATGACCTCGATGCCCTCATACCTTCGTTCCTTCAATGCTGCTTCCATGTTTCTGATCTTACATCTACTGAGCTATGCGGTTGCTCCAACCATTGTGACCATATTGATGGGCTGTTTTATTCGACCAGAAAAGGCTTTGAACTTTGGGGTGAGTTTGGCCTTTTGGACCACCACACCAGCAGCCATTCTCTTGATTTTCACCTATGCTCGTGAGCCAAAGGGCTCAGGGCCCAGCAGTTTGTCGGGCGTGGATGATTTAAGTCTCGGTGATGTGAGTTACGAGCTGGCGCGAAGGCGCATGAGCACAGCACCCCTCTAGGTGGAGAGACATGCGTGGCGGGCAGAAAAGGGGTGCTTGTGACGGTTGGGGTTGGACCTCATAGGGGTTGTAATGAGGCTGATTTCGCAGTGTTTCATGCAGACGATGTTCTTCCCCAAGAGTAGGAAATCAATTGTGTCAAGGTAGGGTAGTGGTGACTTAAAGGAAACATTTCGGAATCACCACCAAACCTAGGCGTTGATTGGCGCGACCTCGAAATGATAGGTCTCCTTTTCTTTTGAAGTTTTTTGGTAAATACCATGCGGCTGGGGTGTGGTTTACCGGTTGTCATAGGCAGAAATATGATTGAAATATGTAGTTGTTGAATGCCCAACTTTCTTAGGGAGCAAGTCACAAAATTTGGGTGAGAACACCCTTGGTATGGCCGCCCTTGTGAAGATGTGAACTAACAGTAAGCGCATCTCGACTCTTTTGGCCGAGATGCTTCGACGCCCTTGTCAAGTCCTCATGGAGGCCGAAATCAAGGATTAGGGTTGCACAGAAAAGGAGGATGGAGAAAGCAAGGTTGCGCATTGTCAAAAGTGTGCTTGACATGACATGATCAGAAGGTGATGGAAGACTTTATTGGAGGTTGGAAGGCAGATGTCCATCTGATGGTGATGGGATTCCCAGCCCCAGGCTCTTGGCAGTTGGGATGTCATGCTTCACGGAACCTACGCCGCGTCAGTGTCCAACGAGGTGGGGGTGATGTTAAGATGAGATAGTTCAAGATCGTTCAGCTGAGTAGCATGTCTTTGATTCATGCAAGAAGTCACCTGAACCTTTCAACAAGAATAGTGCGACTGAACACCCCTTGAGACTTGGAACTGGAAAATGGGACACATTCAAGGTGATTCACAGGTTCATTGATGCATGCCTCTAGTAGAGAAAGGATGCTTTAAATTGGATGATTCGGTGTATCTCCAATCTTTCTCCAGTCTTTCTCTGAGGTTAGCAACATGTCCTTGGAAACTCACCCTTTCCCCCCTACCCTCTGTATGTTTTGCGCACCCAGGGTTGGTACAAGAGCCATTGCCCTCCAAAAAAGAGGAACTGCCCAGCTTTGAGGATCCCCGAGATGTGTTGCGCGAGTCCTTTGAAAAGCCGAGATGTGTTGGTTAATTTTTTCAGTTTGGAGGCTATGACCTTTGGTTCTAAGTGGCTAAGTGTGACATGGATAAGCTTCCAAAGTTGAAGCTTTTTGTTGATATGTACCCTTGCTAAATGCCATAGGGGGCACCAATAAGTCGCAGAAGGTACCTTTAGCCTGGCGCTGCTTTCTCGGGAAAAATCCATTTGAACATTGCCCCAAAACACCTTGGACTTCATTCAATAACCAGCAACTAACCAGCTCTGATTGGTCGGAATTTTTGCTATCTCAGATTTTTTTCATGTTTTTTTTTTCGGGTCATGAAACATGGGTTGGTATTTTTTTTGGGGGGTGGGGGATGATGTTCGAAGTTTTCCCGGAGCAGACACCCACCTTTTAACCGACCCACCCCCACGGACCGACCCGCAAGTAGCCCACTCCACTACAAGGAGCTGTCTCGTGACCTCCAGGGTTGGAATGGCCGATGGAAGAAGAAGAAGGTCCCAAAAACTGGCGGGGTTGATGGGTTGATGGAGTTTCGGGTCACGGAATTTCAGTCGACCCAACTTGCGTTTTTTTGTAAAGGGAAGTAACTAACTGAAAGACCAACATAGATCCATTATAGATCATAAAAGGTACAGGATCTAAGATGATCGAGCCATTTAAGAGGCAAAAATATCTCATGACTTGGAGTCTTCGGAGACCAGCACGAAAGGCATCTGCACTGATCGAAGAACGGATGCGACTGGATGAACTGGAGCTCTTACAGAAAAGGCCGAGCAGGGAATTCCTGGTCCTGATGCCTGTAAGTTGACATTTTTTGTGAATCAGATTGGCAAGATTTCATAGAGAAGCTACCTTCATTTGATAGGTGAGGTTGTAAGATGTCGGCATCTTCATTGTCTGTATATAACTTAACAATGGATTTCGATATGACAGTATCTTTCGATTTTTGTTGATGAAAAATTCATGGGTCTGGAACCGGAGGTACGAGGTGGAAGAGCAGCGCCGGAAGAATGAGGCCAGCAGAAACCCACAGAGACCAACTAAAGCAACTCCCTCTACCTACACCTTCCATCTTGGATCATTTTGGTCAGGCTTTTTGCTTGTGGATTTTGGATGATGTTGGTACTTCTGCGTCAAAATTTCGATGATGTTTTTCTAGGTGGTGGTTTCAATTTTTTTCAATTTTCAGCCCTACCTGGGGAAATGATCCAATTTGACTAATATTTTCCAGATGGGTTGAATAACCACCAACTAGTTCTTGAAGATGGCTGAGATGACTTGGCAAGTTCGAGTGGGCACAGGAGAAGCGCGAACAGCGCCGAAAGACCATCGAATTGGAGCAGCTTGAGCTTCAGGAGATGCGAACAACGACAGGTTCGTTCTCTTCTCACCCACACTTTGTTGTATCGTTTGCGAGGTGGAATCTTAACAAAAAACATACATACCAACCCCAAACAAAATGATTAAAGGCATTCTTCATCAAGATTTAATGATTAGATCCATGATATTTCTGGAATTTACAAAGGATACTGGAAGGTATCCTCCTGGCATTTACATCGCAGAAGATTGATTGAAAGCACCTTCCTTCACCCGGGGCATGATGACATCGATGGCATGTGAGGAGGAGGTGAATAGACATGAAGCGCGGCAGAGAGCGAAGCGCTTGGTGTGGAAGCCAAGATCAGCCAGAAATCTGCTGAGAATGCTTTCAAGGTCTGATGTTTTTGGTGAGGTGCCATCCATGGTGGTTTCTGAATGTTTTTTTTGTTGGCTCATTTGGATTCATTTGGTAGGTTCTTCAATACATGAGTTCCGGAGCTTTTGATCACAGGAGTCTTCTTGACTTTTCCAGCGCGAATTGACAGATTCGGGTCTTTTCTCCGGATCGGTTTGGTTTTTCGCATGTTGCGGCTCCAAAGTACTGGATGTAGGTCCTAGTGGTGGCTTCAAATATTTTTAAAATTTCACCCCTACCTGGGGAAGCAGGTGTTCTATCCACAACAACCCTTGCACATCGTTGATAAGATCATTGTATCTACCGGGGGAAGTGATCCAGATGGGTTGAAACCACGTAGCATGAGGCCAGTGCTTGGTGCACAATGGCACGAAGAGCTGTGGATCTTCAGGCCCCAGTGACACACGTGATGTGGTCGGGAAAGCTGGAGGTAGGTATACAAGATAGCATATATATATATAGTATATATATATATATATCCATATTTGTATCATTACAACTAGTACTTTGATTTTATAGATTATATACATATCTTACTATCAGAATAGAGGGAAATGGCATACACAAAAATATCAAGAATGAAGACAGGGATTGGGGGCTAGCATTAGACATCCTGAGCCTTGACTGTTTCAATCTTAAGATGATCTTTGCCTCACAAAAAGGTCTGTGAAAGATCATTGTTGGGATCCTAATTTTTTTTAAAACCTTGAGATTCACATCAAGTCTTCCTCAGCCCCTGGGTTGGCTTCTGCATGCGAGACGAATCAAATTATTCCCCCAGCTCATACTTGCAAATTCCACCCCCGTTTGAGCTTGCAAGGAACGCCTCATCGAAAAGCTGCCACTTGTTTCGTTGGACAAAAAGTGCCACTGCGTTTTTTTTTTGGTTTTTTGGTCGAACTTTTGCAACTTTACATCAAACATGTAAGTAGCCCCGAAGAAAAAGAAGAAGAAACAAGACACTTTGACATACAAAAAAAACCGCAAGGAGCGAGTGCCAGCACACGGACTTTTTTTTGTTGCAATCGATCTTGTCAGCCCCTATTTACCCTGCATTTTTCTGGGATTTCCCCGGAAAAAAAAACGTATCTGCTGACAATCAAGCAGTCAAGCACCGGCTACTAAGGCAGGAACCCAAGGAGTGTGTTGCCTGCCATGGCTCTGGGCATTGTTTAAAGCCTGGGGTGGCCCCAGATGTGGAAATGGGAGGATCCAAAAAACCACTTCCCAAATGGTAGGGTGGATGGTGGATAGATGATGATCCCATCAAAAAAAATGGTGAATTGGTGGGGGATGACCTCATCAAACCAAGATGTTGACCTGATGTGTAGCAGAAACATGGGGCAGTTCTTGTTGCAGAATGATGGTGCCATGGTGCTAGAAGCCTCGACAGCTGAGAAACCATAGTAAAGATACGAATCAACGAAGAGAATCACATGGTGCCAATGTATTAAGAAGTTTATCTGTAATGGGTAAGCCGCGAACATGCTTGTCTGAAAGATACAAGCGTGTATGATGTATGTTTATAATATATATTATACATCACGAAGATTTACCCCCCTGAAAATTAACATGTCAGCTGAAAAAGGGACCATTTCAAAGAGGAAGTGATAGTCTTCCATCCGTCATTTTTCAGGGGATATTTTAGTTTTCGGGGGAGTTCCGTGTTTTTTTGAAATGCATCTCTTTTACCATCCATCTTATCGTCGCAGGTGTCGAGGTGAAGGTCTTTTGACAGTGACGTACTTGACCCCGAGTGTGCCTCGTTTGCGCCCGCAGTTCCAGAAAACCACACTCCACGGAAGTTTATCATTTTTGTAGATGGTTTCATATTTTAAGTCTAAATGCCTAGAGGCTTCTGGAAAGGGACTTGGGTTCCTTTAGGGAAGGGACACATTTTGAAAGTGGGAGCTGAGGGATGTTTTTGTGCTATCTAAGGTATAGTAAAGATGCGTGTATCTATGATTTTGTGTAATTTTTTCAAAATATATGCAAATTAATTCTATAACAAATAAACAAATATGCATGAAAGTGTGTATATATATATATTATACATATGTATACATATATCGTGTTTTTCTGGGTCCCCGGTTTTCAGTTTTTTTTCGCTGCTCACTTTGGGTCCCTTCAGGTGCAAAGTTACAGCGAGGAGGTCTTTCGCGGGCGCTGTGTTTATGGATGTCCCGCCTGCGGAGGCTCGATGCAAGTCACTTCGAGTCAGATTAAACCCTGGATCAATAGCTGTTTCTGGTTCCCTTAATAGGTGGTAGGTGATCTATAATCACCAAATTGGTAGTATATACCACTTATATGGAAAAAAAATGGCCACTTCTGGAGGCCCGTTTTTTGAAAACCATCACTAAATTATTATGTAAGACTTGAATCCTTCAGAATGGTCATCTTAAAGAAAAGTTTGCTATGACTCACCTCGGTCGATCTTGTGCGAGGTGTCCGCGATGATATTGGCACCTTGGTAAGCAAAAACGTGCCCGTTTTTTCATATTTGTCCAAGAAGTAGCATGGTTCGATATTTTCCCTGTTATTATCCTTGGTTTGGCAATTTCCCTGGCGATATCCGATGTTCCTCAAAAATTTCGAAATGTTCAATTCTTTGAATGGATTATTCTGGTTCTTGGTAACGGGTGGTAGGTAGTATATAATCACCCAACTGGCAAGAAGAATCCATTGATTCTTGTTTTGGTGTTTTTGGTTCTGCAAGGTTTCACCTTTGAAGTTTCCCATTTTTTTCAAAGACACGATGTTTTTTAGGTGCCGAGTCAATCCCTGGTGCGCTGGATGTTTCAGGGCCGTTGGGAGTGAGGGACTGAAACATGGTGATTGGCAAAAATATATGACCAGATTATCCTCAGAAAATGACATCCAAAGCTTTCATGTTGATCTTGCAATATTTTCTTCTTAGAAACATCATTCCATGAAATTTCTAGAACTAGTAACTATGTGGAGAGAAACCCGGCAAAATTGTGTCATCACAAAAAAATCCTCGCTTCCGCCGGTTTTGGGTTCACCAGACCGAGAGCTGAAAACCAGCTCTGGTTCGGTCGGGTTTGGGGGAGCCATGTTCGCCTGCTGCGGTTGTACTGCTGGGGAACCAGAGTTAGCTGGACCCGCACCGACCAAAGCCACCGAAGCGGATGAAGAGGAGAGATTTCCCCGCTGGAGCTCAGCGGGATGATTTTTTGGAGATGATTTTCTGCAGGAAATGGATATACTGTATATGCATAATATAGATAAATCTACCATACGAAAATTTCTCGACTCAAAAGTGCCTTGCGAAAAGGACATGTTAGTTCCCACAATATCTTGAAGACACTCATCTTGCTCTTCCTCATTGCTTGCTGGAAATGCAGTAGGCACTTTCTGTTGGATGCTGGGGACATGGAACGAAAGAACGCATGGAAGAGACCTGAAATTCCACTTTCCACCAATCAACTTAGTGAATTTTGGTGTAGTGGCAGCCCCTCCATTGAAATCTTTGTGAAGTGTAAGATGTTACAACTTTCCAGTTGGAAAGTTTGAATACCTCGGCTTGTCAGGACAACATTCAATTGAGCTCCACTGGTGTTGTAAAGGAACCGCTACAACTTCATAGCTTGGAGGTTGGAACTCCGAGCATTCCAGAAACCTCACAAACAGACTTTGAGAGTGCTGAACTGCGAGAGAAGTGCCTCGATTTACTGAACTTAAACAGAGCTTGGAACTCTGCTAAAATTTCAGGACTTCGTGAATGAAGCTTGTCAATTCTTTGCCCCCCCAAAAAAATCAGATGGTGTAGTTGAGGTGGGTGAAATCCCCCAGACTTGCACGAGAAGAAAACAACCATGTGGACCATGAAGGTCCAACCCTTCGGCCATAGGATACCATCTGTTTTCAAACGGCCAGATGAAACACGCAGATTCCCCTTTCAATCCTCTCAAGCTCCAAAAATCGGTTGAATGTCTACGAACCGCGGGTCCGCGGGTTCATTTGGAATTTTTGTTTGGGGGGCAACACTTCCCCATGATTACTTCAGTGATTTTTTCGCAGCAAAAGTGCGAAAAACATGGGGATGGAATTGACTTCACATAGTGTGATTGCCAATTCAATAGACTCAGGTGGGCTGCTTTCAAGCAGCAAAATTCGTGGGTGAAACGTTCCAAACTCCTTGCAAGTCAGTTGGGGTGTCAAACCTTCCCGTTTTTTTTTAAGGTCCCAAGTTTCTATGTAGCTGCAACATGTGGACGACCAGTCCTGAAGGTCAATGTTGCCAGCAGCCGAGGTTTGGCACTCGGGTGGTGTCCTCCGTGAGTTTGCAGGGTCTCAATGTCGATGAGAACCCGGAGTTGGCCCAACGTGCATCGTTGAGAGCAGGCACCACCAATTCCTTGAACAGTATGGCTAGTAAACGTTCGAAGAAATCAATTGTTACTTGGTGCAATGGTGGTTATTTAAGGCAAGTTGTCGGATGAAACAATGGGAGAGGTACAGAAATACGGTGTTTGTGAAGATGTCCCCTGTGAAAAGTGGGCTTTTGGGGTGAAAAAGTCGGATGACGTTGGACGAAATTTCCCACCACACTGTGCTAGGCTGCTAGACCAATGCTTTGTGGCAAATCTTACTGTACATCTGAGCCTGCCATCAATGAAACAGATAGATTGGAAGCACTGGGGCATTCCAATCCTTCCTTTTCTTCATCCTCTTTCTCTTCACCATCTTCACCCTGCAGAAAAAACCTGACTCTAAAAACGGCCCAGGGTCCACCATCTTCCACAAAACCGACCGAGGTCTCGCGGATCTCGGGCGTCTTTCGAAAGGCGAAACGCCCTGATTTCAATGGCCGATGGGTTTGCATCTCTACCTACGGCTTGGATGAAGCTCGTTCCAAGTTGGGAAAGATGGTAGAAACCTCGGGACGGTGGGTCCCACCGTTCGTTCGAAAGTCAGACAACCGGGGGGCCATTTTGGTTGTCAGAAAATGGCCCTGCTTTTCGAAAACGCCACATGTTATGTTTGTGTACTGTGTTTTTTTTTTGCAGGCGTTCGACACTGTGATGTCTTTTTTGCGGCTTCCTGGAACGTAACTTAGCATATGATATCCGGTCGAGACATTTCCCGCAAGAAACACTACCGAAAAGGCCTCCCGATTCACACCAGCATGTATGTATTGACTTTTATTAATTTTTCATGTATCCCCAAAATTGATGTCAAATCAGGCACCAAAAAAACTGCCTGATACCCAAAAAACATCAAAAAACCGTGACCGTGACCCAAGGACTTTTTGAAGGAGATGGGCATTTCGTATGTGAAACGCTTAGCGGCCTCAAAAGCTCCATGGCCCAGCTGGGAATTCCAACAAGATCAGGTTAGGGTGGTGCGGGGTGTGCTGATGTGCAGATGTGGTGGTAAAGTAGATGGCCATAGCTGAGAATTCACAGTCAGCCCCTTTTTCGCAAGGGAGGGTTTTCATCATTTTTTCTCTGCAGGTTCATGAGGCAAAAAAAGTTGTTGAGGAATGAAGTGCTTGAGGTTTTGAGCCAATGAAGCATTTTGCCCTCGGATTCGGTGATCACCTCTGAGGTGGTTTCACCATTTCTTTGGCACCCCCAAAATTTTCAAAGATTTGGAGTCGATGGTGAAACACCATTCTGCAGGTTTCCAGGTTTGAAAATGTCCAACCTCTGAATGGTGCTCTCCTGTCCAACCGTAGGACAAATTCTCCTTTTGCAATCACACCATGATGGGCGACATCAAGGAAGACTTTGAAGCCAATGGATCGCCGTACAATGCAGTCGATGGCCACAAGCAGACCCTGCAATGTGTGTTTTGGCAGAAAACCTCATCATCACTGATTGGTGGTTCTGCACTTCTGCACTACTGCTCGGAATTTCTTGCTTTGCTTTGCCGTGCTTTGCTTTGCTTCCTCTTGCTGGTTTGGTTGGTTGGTTGGTTGGTTGTGTTGGTTGGTTGGTTGGTTGGTTGGTTGGTTGGTTGGTTGGTTGGTTGGTTGGTTGGTTGGTTGTTGGTTGGTTTGTTGTGCATTTCACTGCTGCACCAAACTGCCACAGACACAGTGGCCAATAGGCTTTTGCCTCTAGCCTTTTGAGATACTGAACTGAGACACTGCCACCTTGCAACTGATGGGTAGCTCAATGGATAATGCCATCACGTGGGGGTCACAAGCTGCTTTTCCAAGACGCGCACTAGTGGAAAAGTTGGAAACGTAGATAGGGCCTTTTTTTGAAGCTTTCTGAGGGTGCTAAACTTGGTAGCTCAGCCGTTGGAAGGGATGATAGAAAGATCCATTGGAAGCGAAGAAATCATTTATCCTCAGAGGATCACTTCGCACATGTCCCCTGTTTTTTCTTTTGATTTCTGCTCCTCCCATTTCAATAGGATTTTCACCTACCTGCCTTTGTTTGTGGGGTGAGTTTCATGGTAAGCCTTAAGGGGACTCTTCTACGTGCCCGGAAGGATTGGTTTCACAACTTTGATCAATGATCATAATAACTTTGCTAGTGTCATGGTTCTTGAGTCTCAATTCTCTTTTTAGGTCGAGCCTTTCTGCATGAACCCCCGTCACCATATTAAGATTGCCCCCCTGTACACTTCCCTGCGTCGCATCAGATTGCCTTTTGGGAGAAGTCCACTCTGGTCATCGAGCGTTGTGGGCCCCAAGGACGCTTCAGGGAAGAACGCTACATCGATGAACAGGACCAGCTTCACTTCAAACTCACCGGTTTAGAGGCGCTTGGAAAATCTGGGAACATGGTTCAGAATCAGCGATCTTTAGGGGAAGGGTGTTTGGATGTGTTTGGTTATCAAAACAAGAGTACAAGTGCAGGTGCCCTTCTTAGTGGAGAAAACTTGGAAGTAACCAAACTCACTTTTTGGGGGCCGCTTGAAGATATACCATTTCTGGGAGGGAAAATCTTCATGAGTTCGAATGGGTGAGTGGCATTTGACTGTTGTTGATGGTTGATGAATCTTAACTTGGGCTCAAGGCTGCTTATGTTGGGATGTGGGATGATGTTGGGTGAAGTGGCAACTGGACGGTTTGGTTTCTGCTTGCAGATTAACAGTATTCTTTGGTTTCTGAATCCTTTAGGAATTTGATGGAATTGCATTACCTGTGGGTAATCCATGTTGTCAGTGCAAGTCTTTCCGAAACAAAGTTCTTTGCACCCTTTCAAAACGCGACCTATCGCAGACCACTTCGGTGCGGGAAAGCTTGAACATCATAGGGCCACCCAATAATTTCCACCTGACAAGAATTACGCTCCGGTAAACTAACATAGCAATGGGAAATCCACCATTTGAAGATGTATCTCCTGTTAAACATGGTGATTTTTCCATTGCTATGTTAGTTTGCCAGAGGGTAGTGTTAACAAAAAGGGGGCCTTCCAAAGTTGAACCCGTCACCTCTTAGAGTGAACATTTCTTTGGGATCAGCCCTCGGTCGACACGGGCCATACCCCTCGCCATTCTCCATGCTGGGTGATGTTTTCAACATTTGTATGTCTGCAAATAATCCCGAAACCTCGGAAATTACACCACTGAAAACTTAAGATGGAAAAAACCTTTTCGTATACATTCAGGATGTATTTTCCTATTGGAAATGTAGGGGATTTTCCAGCAATCCGTCATGTTAGTTTCCAAGGGGGCTACCTTTCTAGATCAAAGTACAGTGATTCAAGCCCTTGATGCACCCCTGCCAGGAAGGGCAATGCACCTCATGGGGCAGAACCTTCAAGCGTAAGACTGATTGACGAGAAGGTGTTGTTTTTAGAGTATCCTCCAAGGAATCTTCTTGGAGGATATGTTCAGATAACCCAAAAAGGTATCTTTTTGGTATATGATGATATGATGGTATCTTCTCTCAAATTTTGCTGGAGACTTTTTCGATACTTTGGCCTGTAGAAAACTAGATATCAGGTTATACATAGATAGATGATGGTGTATTATCCCCCCCGTTATATGCATTGTAACCTCCCGTTGCCGGTTTCACCTCCGTTTTTCACCGAAAAGATCCGAAAAAAACCCCACGCTCCGAAAAAAGCGTGTCAAAGGTGGTGGCAAAAAGGGAGCGATGGGGTCTCCGCAGGGTTTTTTCTTCTAGGCTTGCTGAGGTTATCCATATCTATTCATCACATGAATACGAAAGAATACACTGCATAGATACCACAGGTAAGGGACAAAGACACTCAAGACTTCACAATGTGATTGAGGAAAACCACTGCGTTAGACTCAGTCCAAATGTATTCAAGCAGTATTACAAGATCTGTGATACTTGGACAAGTTACATTCGGCTCATGTGATAATCATTTCTATGATACATACCTTGTAGAAAGATAAATTTTGCATCTAGACTCATTTCGGCTCGGCTAGTGGTTGGTTGTTGGTTGGGGTTGTTGGTTTGGAATTTGATCATGGCATCCCCAAAATAAAAGTCCCTTTCATAAAGGGGATCCTAGGATTCCAAACCAACAACCCAAACCAACAATTAAACTTAAACCATTAGTTGATTATTTGACTTAGGCGGGTGGATCTTGAATGGCTTTCTCGTCCCACCCGAATCTATTGGTCACCAGAAACGTTTTCCCCAGGTACAGGGGCATGTCGTATTTGCCACGGCGAGGGGTTCCTTGGTGTTTTGTTCCCTATTTCGAGATGGCAATTTTTCTTCCTGCATGTTTAGAAGGTTCATGTTTCGAAAATTTGTTACTGCCAGTTACTGAAGTCTAAGTGAAGCTTGATATTGAATATCAGCAATATTCAGAAAGTATATAATAAGCAAACTTCTAGGAGACCGGGTTTTCTCATTTGTCACATTTGTCCCTGCCCAACTATAGTAACTATAGCAATTTCGTTCGAATCCTAAAGGTGGTGCTGCGGATTTTCACAGGCTGAATTCAGCAGCATGAATCACTGTCATGTTCTTGGGGCCTTTTTGAATATGAGAAGGGACTTGGTATGGAGAGTTGATTTCTTCGAAAGGCGCAAGCACTACCATTGATCTTAGGAATGATACATATATAATTATATTGTGATATGTGTCTAAGAATTATGTATTGTATGCATACAAAAAGATCTCAGTACAGAGCTCCCCACGAATCAGGAACTACCCAGAATAGAAGGGGGTGGTTAAATGACTGCTTTCACTCACCAAACTCCCAAAGTCTCTTGGATCTCGGAAATTTTCTTGAACGCTGAGGCAAATCTGGCCATCCATGAAGGATGTTTTGAAAACGATACAGGTTGGGTACCTCCAGGGAACGGATACATGTCCCACCTACTGTTGATGGAAAACATCCTGCACCACCTGGGATATAATGGGATCAACTGATCAACTACCTATCAACTGGTGATCGCCGGATTTCTTCCATCAACAGTATGGTAAAGGAACATCATCTTCCCAACCACCTTGGGAGAAGGATATCTTAGTTCCCAGGTATCCGGGATGTGCTCTCAGCAGCAACTTGATCTTCTCCAAGATAAAAACCCGCAATGGTTTGTTGTTGGCAAATGCTTCTTATTATATAAAGTAAAGGGTGTTGATTGCTGCAAACAACTTCAAAAATTCCATTCATGTTGTTTCCAACTAAACAACTGGAAGGTTTTTGGAACTTTCCTTCCGGTTTTTAATGGGTTTTGGGTTGGGTTTTGCGGTTTTGACTTATATGTCCTTTGCTGCCACAGCGAAATGGCAGTTTGAAGCTCTGGAATGATCAACCTTTTGGCCCACCAGACCCCCCCGAAAAAACCCGCCAATGCAACCTGGCAACCGTCCATGTTTAGTTTATTGATCATTTGCGAATGTGGAGTTGCTAAAATTTCGCGAAAACCCCTCAACCCTCCAAAAAACCAAGACATAGCAATGAGGAGGTGGTGTTTTTGTTTTTTTCCTTGAAGAGCGGGCAACCCCGGTGACCAACGACTGACAAAAACACAAGTTGAAATTGAAACATAGCTTTGAAGAGAAGATTCTGAACCTGGACGATTTTCAGGTTCCCATGTTCAACAACAGCGAGATGTAACAACCACGTTGACGTTTCCTGAGGCCAAGGCCATGACCTGGGCTGATGTTTTACCTCCAGGCACTGGTGGTTCTTCTCAGTCGTCGCCGTTGTCGCTGTTGCTGTTGCTGTTGATGATGAGGCGAGATCAACGTCCACGCTCCCGTGTGATAGCAGTGCGTCTCCTGCAAGTGTTTACAAAACATTCTGGGTGCCACCCAATCCTGAAAGGGCCAAAGCCTGAAGGTCACCATGTGACGAATCATGACGAATCCCCCAAACCCTCGATCTTCCAACAGTCGCAAACTTGGGGGCACAGGTTGTTGTGGAAGGATCGCATTCAGTTCAGTAAATATAGAATTGGATAATCGGCCTCCAAAAGGGGGATTGGTTGACAGCACCCATCAAAATCGGCCTTGCTAAGTCAAGGTTCAACGATTTGGGGTCCTGTAATTTGGGCAGAGAAACGACCGGAGAATGGAAGAAAGATGTTTTCTTTTTTTTTGGGGGGGGTTGAATATCATTGAATCCCTATGTAAATCAAATGGGTCATATTCGACAGATGGATTTCACGTTCCCGGCTGTCATAGTTGGTTAGTTAATTGATGGATGTGTCCACGCTCTTGTTACGAATGATCCCATCGACGAATTTTTGGAAGGCCACCGAGTCAACAGGGCCCAACCGAAAAGTGTTGGCGCTGTGTTTCTGGCCGATGCCGTCACCGTGCATCATGTCTCACCGTGCATTGCCAGGATGGTTTCCCTACAAGAAAAGTGGGATGCCGGTAAATTCTGTACAATTGCTGAACTTGGAGCTCTTCCGGCTCCACCCCTATAGATCCTATGAATATCACGCGGCATTTGCTTAATCCCATTTGAATTATCATTAGGGAAAGATCTTGCGGCGAGCGTTTCTTTGTTGCTTTCGGTGCGCCATTGGGCGTCTCGTGTACCAATTTATGGTGAAGTTTCCCGCGAAGACTTCATGTGCGGCTCACTGAGGGAATCTTCGGAAATATGTCGCGATGAGGTGTGATCTATGGCTAAAAAGCTGAAAATTAGGGTGCTGCCAAAGTTTCACAACCACGGGATTTTGTCAGCACTTTCCAACCATCCATTAAACTGGGTCCATCAAATTGCCGCCATCTTCACAGGGCAGCGGAAAAACAGCTGGCCGAAAACGGGCCAGCTGCTGGTGGGTTGGGGAATGGCGCCAACAAAAAGTGTCAAGCAAGTTGGGTTACGGCGAGGGAAGGATTTCCGGTGTTGATACAGATCAAAGGCACATTATACCACCCACCTGACAATGAACGAATGTCCCCAGAATTTTTTGGCCATCCCAAAAGGACATTACATTTTCTCGGGGGTTTTGAATAGGTTTGAGGGGGTAGAGGCATTAATTAACCATATCATTTGGATTTCTATTTATATATGTTCAACTTTCAGCCCACTAGTGACCCTGCGGAAGGGACCAAGATAAAAATCCAAACGCCACGACCACCTTTTAGGGGACGGATTCTGACAGAAAATTGTGAGATCAATAAAAACTAGGTGGTGGTTTCATGTTTTTGTAAAATTTTCACCCCTTCAAATGGGGAAGATTCCCATTTTGACTCATATTTATACATTGTGTTGAAAGTAGATGGCGCAACTCCCAAAAAGGTGGCTTGGAAAGGAGCCATGATAAACCAACACATGGGAGTTGCGCCATCTACTTTCCAGGTGGTATAATATTGGTATAATATTTTTCGTTGTGGTGGCTGTGGTAGCATCATGGTGGTACAGCCGCATTTTGTCACGGTGTTTTCGGCCTCAGGCACCCAGACGCTTGATGACAGGCTTTGTAGATGTCGGGAACGCCAAGCGGACAGGGAGGGTTGGGGCGACGTTTTGGAGGTTGGTGTTTTTGAGGAGGGTATTTGGTTGATAAAATGGTAGTGGAAATAGAAACCTAGGAATGACTGTATGAATGCCTGCCTGCCTGCCTGCCTCACTGGCTGACTGACTGACTGACGGACGGACGGACTGACGGACCCGAAACGAGTACATGAGTGAATGCGCACGGTTAAATGAACGTGAGCCTGTGATTCTATTTCACGCATTGCGAGGAGGCCACTTAGGAAATGCATGGAGGTACCATGGAAATATAGTAGCTACCCTTTTTCTGTGACCCTTGTCACCTCTCCATGCATTCAAAAAGTTCGATCCTGAGTTGTTGGAAGGTTGGGTATTTAGACTGGGTCGGAGCTGGATGTATCTATCTAGCTGCTTTTGGGTAATCTTGGTAGCTAAATCCATTCTGAGAGAGGGAACAATTTAGATCTAGAAGCTTTGCTAGCACACCTTCGATCGACGGAAAGGGGCTTGGCGGCTTGGCCATCACTTGCACCATCTACTTCCTAGGAAATCCGAGTCTGTGGTGTAGTTCGTTCTGGCCACTTGGACAACTATTTGGAATTGGGGGATGAGGTGGTGGGTAGGTCTAGTTGGATAAAACAAGATCATGGACCGGAGTGGACATGAGAAGGCTTCGACAGAGGGTGCCATGCAAGGATGTGGATCTTATCAACTTGAAGTTGCCAGCTACATGTTTGTGTTTTTTTTAAGGAGATTGTTTCGGATTGATTTTCAGTTGAAGCCTGAAGCTTTGAAACACGAAACTCTTGGATAGACCTTTCCTTCTAGTTGAAGTTGCATTTGAGTAAAGTAATTGTCGTAATTACTTTTTTAAAGTTCGGCAGGGAAAACGGCAGGGAAAAAGAACCGATGATTGTTTACTAGGTTGCTGGGACCATGACATTTGCAGGGTTCTGGGCAGGGAAGAACATTCCGAATGTTTTTTTTAAGGTTACCTTTGTTTTTTTCTTTGTTCTGCAGTTATTTCATATTGTTCGTTTTCTTGCATGTGAAACTTTACGACTACGAGGAAGTTTTGAATTCAAAGCGAGAGTTGTGGAACTTTGTGCGCAGGGGGCTTTAAGAATACGTATCTCTCTCTCTCTCTCTCTCTATATATATGCATTTACGAATGCCAACATCAAAATCAACATCATTTTATGACTGGTCAATCCACCATCCTAACCTACCCCCCTCAGAAATAAGACTTTGATAGGGCCTTACTAGGATTATTAAGGGACACCAATGGTTTATTTAATAAGCCATGATCATTCATTAGGATTTGAATGGATTTGATGATTTTGAGGTTGGATCATTGCGCCCCAACCCGGGGTTCTGGGAATCACCCCACTCAAAAGACACGAGGTGGTCGCAGCCGCAGTCGCAGCCGCAGGTGGAATTAGTGGGATGGTCATGTCAACTTGGATGTGGCTTCTGTATAATGCTATAGGATGCTATAGGAATAAAAGTTGCCACACGCGTTTTTTTTGTCTGACACGCGGCAAAGTCGGACACACGGTGTGTCATTTTTCCAAGCGGGACAGATAGAACGAAGCAAAGAGAAGATTAGATTCAATGCAGTGGGCCAGATGAGATTATGAAGATCTCATTGCAGTATATGATCAGATGAGATGAGATGTGATGGGATGAGATGGGATGAGAGCAGACTAATCAAAGTAGATGTGATGAGATTGGATTCGATAGAATAGATACAAGTCACTTAAGCATAGATGGATTGCTGTTTGGCCAGGTGGATGGATGGATGCATGGAGGATAATCCTTAGACAGAGGTAGATAGTTCGATAGATAAATAGATATTCATAGGGACAGATAGATAGGCAGAGCTAGACAGATGGGTGGACAGATAGACATGATAGAACGATATGGACAGAAAGAAAGATAGAAAGATAGAGAGATGGAAACATACACAAAGACCGATAGATAAGTCGATTGGATAGATGAGTAGATGGTGGATGAGTAAACGGACATGCTTGGCAGATAAATAGAAATAGATACAACGATAGAAAGGTAGAACGATAGAAACATGGTAAGAACGGAATGATATGCAGAGAATGAAGGACAGGAGAAATAGAGAGAGAGAGAGAGATAGAGAACGAATGTGAATGGGAATGAGAATGAGATTTAGAACGTGAATGGGAGAGAGAAGGAGGAAGATAACAAGAACAAGGCAGTTCAGCAGGCCTATCGGCCTATCTTAAATTAGCCAATTTCAAGTGTTGCTTTTTCAGCATCCTGGAGTCCTGCTAGGGGCACCGTTTCCCCAGCTCGATCCTGAGGCTTGGATGGTCAGGATGTGTTAGATTTCTGCGTTGCCAACTGCAGGTTCAACCATTGCATCCCGGTAATGGTTGATTTTCCTGGCATTCTTTTTTTCCCACAAAATTCATGAAACTCCAAGCAAACCATTTTTCTTTTCTCTCCCCCAGTTGCGATAAAGATGTTTTTAAGAAAAGCCAATTCGGTAGATGAAGATTCTGGGATCTCATCCAGTGCCTGTGTTCCAAAGGTGTCCCCTTGCAGAGTCGCTGACGGATGTTGCGAACTGCTCCCCACGAAAAGGGGGTGGTGCTGGTGCTTGTGATGGTGCTTGTGTTTATGACACGTTCATGCTCAGCGTGGTTGATGAACTATTGTATGAAAAGTCTGAGTTCTATTCAAATCGGCTCATTTTCTACTTCAGTTCGTCGTGGTTTCACGTTTCATTGGTGGACATGTGTCAACATGTCAAGCTTGTTGTGTTTTTGATTGGCTCAAGATCGAGACGTTAAAGAGGCAAAGGATCTCCGACTCAAATCCGGGCGCCATGACGATTCGAGTTGGTCTTTTACTACTGCTAGCAACTTGGCAGGTCCTTGTGGATGGCAGGTCTGATGTCAAGTCAACCACCAAAAGGGCCTGGATGAACTTATTTCTGAAGATTCGGGAGTCCACGATGCAAGTCACATTTGGTTGGGTCTTATTCGAGACACAGGTGTTTTGCCCATAGAAGTGTTGGAACGCCCCGAAAGTCGGAGGAAAATGACCGCTGTATGACAGCGGGGGGGTTGTTCCCCCCCCGGCGTCTGAGTGATACCGATATCATCATCATGAGATTTTTTGCCATAAAGATGGGGTGAGCAGCAACCAGGCATCCTTTACCAGTCCTTCAATGTATATATCCCAAATGTATCTTCCAATGTCGTGCCGCTGAGAAAATGTGCAAATTTGGGAACATGGGTCTATAATAACGCTGGCAAGATCATGAAAATGAAACGCCATGCCCTACATTTCCAAAAGGTCCCGTTTCGGCTGAGCGTTCTATACAAATGATCAGTAATTAGCCCTGATCTTATTTGTCTAGCCATTCAGCGCCTGATGCAAGTTTGTTGTCATGACTGACCCTCTTTTTTGGGCATTCATTCATTGATTTGCTATGCTAGCTGCTATCTATTCTTAACTTGCACTGGAAATCCATCTCCCCATTTTCAACAAATCCCCTACTGTGAACTTTCCGCTTTGTGAAGGTATGCCTACTGGAAGCGAAAGTGTCAGGCCCCGTCGCATTGTTTCAGCGATGCCCATCACATTTTGTCGGGAAGTAGACTCGTAGCCTGTGACTTGGGATGTACATTTTCGTTGCCAGCGAGATGAGCACCTCTATCAGATTGAACAATGACTTGAACATGTTGTGTTGTTCCTGTGTGTTGGGTGGTTCATTTACAGGTCCAGTGACGTCCTTACGCGCCAGCAGAGGGGCTCAGCATTTGGGCCCGGGATCAACTTTGATGGCTAAGAACGTGTAATTCATGAGAGATATTGATATTGACTATAAGGTCGTATAATCCCAAATCATCCCAAACATATCTATCTTTTTTTTTACATATTTTTACACATTCTGAGTTGCCCTTTTGCTATGTGTGACTTCACTTGAAATTCGCAGCGAAACCTGAACTAGCCCTTCCTTTCAATGGGCACCAGTTGAATCTTAGGAGCTGATCAGGAGCCGAGATGTTTGTTGAAACTTTCGGCGAGGGTGTGACCGAGCTATGTTGGACTCAAGAGACCCATGTTTCATGCATGAAACTCAAAGGCTGAAGCTGCCACAGGGATGATAAGTTTTTGGAAAAAAACACGCATGAAAATCGAAGGAGGATAAATATTATATACAGACAGTTTTTTTTAATTGTAGCAGTTAGGTGCACACACACAAGATTTAATGTACCAGGTTTCAGTGAATCAATATACTTGAATAGCTACTTAGTTAGATCGATAGATAGATAAACAAGGCATTTGCATGTGCATATTCACATATATGGACTCATATTTGTATATTTAGCTTTGGCTAAAGTGCATTTTTCAGCACCTTTAATACCCTCCAGTAAACTAAGATGGCAATGGAACATCCCCCCTTTTGTCAAAAGAGAATACATCTTCAACAGGTCCATTTTCCATTGCCATGTTAGTTTACGCCCAAATCCCAGACTTACATGGAGAAGTTCTTCAGGATATGAAACCATGGTATCTTCCATGCTATTTTCCTATGGTCCTGGTAGGCTTTCATCATTATTTCTTGGGGATGTTTTTTAGAAAATTCCATCTTTTTTTAAACCATATCATTCCAGTTGGATTTTTTTTTCCGGCAGGATGTCACGGTGAGGTCGACATTGGAGGTCAACTTTTGGTGTCCGTTGGCATGGTAAAAGGTGAAAACAAGCACTGTCAACCCCGCAAAAAAAACCATGAAATGAATGGCAAAAAGTCATTAAACCCACCTCAAATCAGCAAATCATCTTTACACATGTCAGCAAAAAATCAATAATTTTTTTGAAAGTTTCGACCCAGTTCGAAGTGGTTAAATCATTTACAAAGCTCTAAGTGGACATTCTAGTATTTGATGGACACCAGAAACGAGTCTTGGAGGATGAAATTTCGCAGTAACATGCATTTGGCGGAGGTTGAACTGCAACGCGTCACCAAGCGGTTAAAATGAAGAAACCATCGGTTTCTATCGCCTGAAATAGCCTGATTATCGTTTTGCTCCGAGAAACCATGCTTAAAAGGGAGCATTCAACAGCTTGGTGAATCACAACGTCTCACATACATTCACATAGCAGATGTTTATCTCTTCTATCAATAGAAGCCTCCCGTTTGGATCAGGAAGCGGCAACGGAGTCCGAAGAGGCTAAAGGCCGGCATGAAGTTGTGAAAACAAGGTGAACACCATTGAGCATACTCCAAGACTGTTGGAAGATGACTTTTGGGGCGGGAAGGTCCGCGAGCTTTGAAAACTTGTGAAGTGACACATGTCTCCATGGTGAACAAAACAAAAAACACAACAAAATCATGAACTCGCTTCTTCTCTAAACAAAAAGCACAGTCTTTCCCCCATATTTCCTTCCACATTTTCTGGCCGTTTTTTTCGTTTGGGACCTTGATGTGGTTTCCGAAAATTTACGGACGCGCCTCTCGTGGCCAAGGTGAAGTAGTTGAAGGTGAAGCCTCAGAAGGTTTGAAATTGCCGTTGGGCGGGGGGGTGCTTCTGGGGGGCCAAGAAGCGGAACTTGATTCCTCTCAACTGTTTGGGGTCTATGCTGGCATAGATTTGTTGAAGATTTGGTTGTTGATTTGGTTTGTTGATTTGCTTCCTTCAAATAATCCCTACCTTTTAAATCCCAAGCATCTCAACTTTGATGCAATGGCTTCTTGCAGGTGAGGCAGTAGAAGGTGAAGCAGAAGGCAAAGAAGCAGGTGAGGCAGTAGAAGGTGAAGCAGAAGGCAAAGAAGCAGAAGGCAAAGAAGCAGAAGGCGAACTGGAAGGCGAACTGGAAGGTGCATGGGCTTAGAAGGCTGCCCTGTCAGTCGAAAAGTGGACGGGTTCATGTGAAAGTGCTTGATCCTGGCACAGATGGGTATGGTGTGTTGGAAACCATGTCAAAGTATGCAGAATGATACCTGAGTTTGGATGAAATTCGATGATGCTTTCGGTGTATTTCCAATAATTCCTCCAAGCTTTGCTTGCCAAACAAGGTGCTTTACTGAGGATACACATACAAGTCCATACCAAACTCAGTTGTAGAGTTGGGCACCTTATGAGAAGCTACACCCCGGAAATTTAACATAGCCCCTAAAAATAGGCAATCCCAAAAGGAAACTCATCTTCCAACCATCATTTTTCAGGGGCCATGTTAAATTTCGGGGGTGTACGAGGTTTGCCAAAAAGCAATGACAACAGCAGGAATCACTAGGAGCTACGGAGCTAGGAATAAGAATGCTACCAGCCCTACCAGCAGTCGGTATGCCTAGCACTGGTTTTACTGGTGGTGTCGTCAAAGACCCCCAAAGAATGGCAAAAAGATGGTTTCACACATTTTTTTCATTTTTACCTCGACCCTTGGGGGAAATTGGGTGTTTCCAAAAATAATGGTATCCCCAAATCATCCATTTTAATAGGGTTTTCCATTATAAACCATCCATTTTGGAGCACCCCCTATTGTTGGAAACACCCAATTGGATCCAAAGACCACCACCAAGGCGAAGGCGAAGAGGAAGAATTTATTCCTACAGCAGCTGACAGTGAGGTTTGTTTCGAAAAGCACGGGGGAAACAGGAGTTGTTTTTCATTGCCCTTTTTTGGAAAGACATCATAGCTATCAGCTATATGGATAGATTATTCATATAGACGTAAATATATCGCCGCTACATATATAAATAGAATCTTTTTTCTAAAATTGCCAGCTTTTACCGGAATGATTGGAGGTGAATAGGTGATGATGGTTTCAAAAAATGGGTGGTAATATATATGTCCTCCCCTCCGTCGGGTTGAAAGGTGGCTTACATGCTCTTGGGCGCCGTGATTTTCGTGGTGTCTCTGTTCTACCTCGTTGCCTGGCTAAGTTGGCAAAGATGTGAATCACAACATGATGATTTATTGGTTATTGTTGAGAGGAGACATTCATTTCACCAAAACAAACATGGAATTCACAAATTTATGCATTGAGAGAGAGACATTTTGTGGAAATACACTGTATTTGTATATCTATATATGTACATATATACATTATGACAGATGGTTTTTCAAGATGGCCCCACCCCATGTTTTCCCACGCTTTTATGCTCCAGCTTTTGCGTCACAATTGACGCTCTGCAAGGTCAATTGGAACGATGACGACATTCGTTATTACTCTATGAACATCATTAGCCGCTGGGTCAGCAAGCCACCTTTTTTGGGAACGTTGGAATGCTGTATGCCAAGAAAGGTCGGGTTTCTGTTGGTACCGTTCGCTAGTTGAATTATGTTCAAAGGCAAGGATATTCCGTGATGGGCTGGAATATCCCTGCCCCAAGCTAGTATAGCTTCCATTCTGCATTGAACACGCGAAACACAAGGATTTTTGTTTGAAAACCAAGGAGAAAGTGGACTGATCCAATACATAGGTGTTGGACCAGAATATTTTTTGACTTCTTTTGGGTATTCTCAATTGCCTGATGTTGATTTTACAGTCGTGCTCATTTTTTCTCTTGACATCACCAGGTGAGTGATTGTGCTTCTGTCCCTTACCTTCGCCTTGGACTAAGGTATGACAATGTCCATTTTCTCCGCTGTCCGCGATCCCGGCAACCCGGGGAACGAAGAATTTCAGGGATTCACCAGCAATAAACAGATGTATATATGGATGTTTCCAAAAAATAGGGGTAGGCCCAAATCATCCATTTTTAATAGGGTTTTCCATTATAAACCATCCATTTTGGGGTACCCCTATTTTTTGGAAACACCCATATATACACGATATGACAGATATGTTTGGGGGTGGCGATTGGAGCTGCGCCCTCAGGGGTCAAAATCCCTTCATGAAAAAATGCCCACATCCATCACTAGGTAGATTCGTTAGATCAGTCAGGTTGGGCCGCGCAAGAGGAATCCCTTTTTAAATGAACATTTCATTTCTGATGTTACGAAGCTTAAATCTAAAAGACATTCCCATGACAGTTGGACACCAAAAAGCTTCGATTTTCAGCACTGCATCCTAGCAGATGGGGAGGTCGCAACCCTTTCAATTCACCTTTGGCCCCCAAATCGGCAAGTCATTGATCCCGGACTAACACGATTGGGACTGCTTGGGCTTGCTTTTTGCAGGTGCTCATGTATCAGGGCATCAATGATCAAATCATGCGCTTTTCTGCGCAACAAACAGAAGCTGTAAGGTGTCGCAAGGGGCAAGCGGTAAGCCGTTGAAACATATGCAAACCGAGGAAACTGTTTTGTTTCGGATGCTGGATTTCGGGGCGAAATTGTAAGGCATCAAAACATGTCACAAAGTTTTCCCTCACTTTCTGATAAATCAACAGAGTCAGTTAAAACGATCTGTTTCAAGCAGCTTTTCCTCAGAAGTTTTGGAGAAGTGAAGCCATTAGAGTCTTGAAATCACTTGTTTTGATTTGATCTTTGACACGGCAAGAGGAAGATTGAAGCTACATGTAAGGGTACCTGCGACCGATGGAACCTCTAGTGGTGGATGTTACGAAACAAGATCTTTTGCACCATTTGTGGGGAGAAAAAAAATGTCACCAAATCTCTCATTTTCAGGATACTTTAAAAAAGTACATTGTAGTTAATGTAGTTGACAAGGGGATTTTGATGCTCAATCAATAATTGCATCAAATGCAGTGCGCCAGGGTGGTGATCCAATTTGCTCACTGCGCCGTTTACATCATTGCACCGGAACCCAACGCCCAACGGCAGCTTTCACCTCCGTCGCGTCGTGTGGAGGGGAAGACAGAAGGGTTCACCCTTCCTTGTAGCTGGGAAGATGAGTTTCCTCTTCCATAGGTGGGATAATGGGATATGTATGGATATGTTAGTTGCCAGGAAAGTATCCATTAGTTTGGAAAGTGTTTTGTTTGAAAGACTTCTCAATCATTTCCGGCTGTGTGAAACTTGCCAAGCTTTGAGTCAAAATGCGTCGCCGGCCACCCTAATTCACATGAGAAGGACTATTCCAGACCATTCGGGTTTCTTCTTTTGTTCCCACCCTCCCTCACCAAAAAAAAGAGTTCGTGTGGTGCCGAGATCATGCAAGTTTTGATCAGTTCACTGTCTGGTGTGATGCCGCTACTCGACTGCATTCATCTCCATGGGATGGAGGGATGGAACAGGAACCTCTTAGAGGAAGCACCAAAATAGATTTCCACACGAACTTCAGATCACACGATTTTTTTATTTTACGGTCTTGAGATGATCCCCAAACTTCACCCAAAAAAACCATTCATCAGCCGCCATCTCTGCGCTAGCTCCAGCGACATTTATCACATCTCGGTTTTGGGCTTCGGAATCCTCAGAGCCTAGGCTACCCTGTGATGAGAAGCTGGACTTTGATGAGAAAGTTTGGCTGGTTGCCGATGGACTTCGGTTTCCCCGGCGTTTTGTTGAGCTTGGGTGGGGCTTGGACGATTGGGCTTAAATCGTGTCTGGCTCACATGATCAACTAGATTCGTAGCAATGGGACACGTTTCGCATTCCATTTTACAACAGTTTGTTGCGGGCCTTGGAGCTCTATAAACTTCAAAACTAGCAGCCGTCATCATGTTTGGCATAAGTCCGCTTTCGGGGTGTTTTGCCACCTATGATGTCCTAGTGACATTCTACTCATACTCTACGTGGTTTCAACTTTTCAAAGATGTTTTATTTTCACCCCCAAATTAGGGAAGATGAACCCATTTTTTGAAAAAAATATTTTTCAGATTGGGTTGGTTCAACCACTAACCAGATAATTCTTTTCAACAGAAAAAAAGGTTTCCTCAACGCTTAACGATTGAAATTTAGTCGCCGCCAGGTGCGACTACGATCGTCCATTGACAAAGGATGAGGAGCTGGTGGAGCTAAAAAACCAGCTTCCCACCAATCGAAGAGAAAAGATTCAAAGATGACTTGCTGACAAAACTGCCCGTTTTTTTTTGGTTGTGCATTTTCCTGTTGGTGCCAGGAACTCTTGGCAAATAACACCCATTTCTAGTGGCGAACGTCGCTTTGAAAGAAAAGTGGTCTTAAAGTATCCACTTTTACGATACTTTTGGCGATGTGAATTTGTCCAGGAGAAAGACGTCCGCGCCCTGAAGACTTATGATACCAAAGCTAAACGCAGTGTGGCTTGGCTGGTTATTTGAAACTCCCTTTCATTGGCAAATTGCATCTTCGGGGAGTGTCGATTTTCCACCGTTTTGGGTGGATGCAAAAGTCTTATTACAGATATGTGTTTAAAAAACACCGGGATGGCAGCATATTTTCTTTTTTTTGCAACTCGGAAGGGACTGTGTGACTGTGTGACTGTGCAGGCCCTTTGAAGTCTCGAAAAGGATGGGTGGATAAGCAATGCTCCTCCAGGAAAGAGATGTTCACAGTAGCTAAGATTCTGATAGAACTCTAAGGGAGGTTCAAAATTGATTATATCATAAAGTTATGAGAAGATGACATGGTTGGATATCAGTGGAAACAAATGTCGAATTTCCCGATCTCTGATCCAAAAAAACAATGGATTTCTTCAAAAATCAAGATTTCGTAGAGGCTCTTAAAACAACTGTACCTTTTTGATATATGATATATTATATCTTTAAGAGAATTTTGCACCTGCCATGACCTTGCACAGATTGAGCCAACTTATGCCACCCAGAAAGGATCGATGGCCCAACTCCCATTTAGTCTTGGTTTGCAAATGCCCACCCTTTAGGAGTGGCGTTGCGCCATCTATTTTCACTACAGGTGTAACACATGTCCGTTGAAACCCCACAGGTGTGGGTGGACAAATATGCGCAAGAAGTTCCAGCCCCCTTGGCCTTGGAATTCGTTGGGATGGGGGAGGGATTTCGACTGGGGGAAGCTTTGGGAGGTCATAATTTGGGGGGATTCGTTGGGGTCCTTAAAGCCAATGACGTTAATAACTAGGTGGTGGGGCATCACATATTTTTCGATTTTTTTTACCTCGATCCTTAGGGAAAAGGATCCAATTTCATGAGCACATTCTTCAGATGGGTTGAGAAAACCACATCATGACCTTGTGGTTTCTGAATTAAAATCGCAGGAATGAGTTTGCGAAAGTACATAAGGAGTAGAATGAAGTAGAGATGGGACTTTTTCTTTTAGAGACGACCGTTTCCTTTCCATTTCGCGGCCACTTTCCTTTCATGACATTGGGAGGATGTGGGCACTTTTGCCCACATGGTGTGGCTAATGCAGACATCAAAGACCTGCATCCAATCAGTAGGGACTTGATACATTCCATACAAGTTTTCGAACATCTGATGAGTCTATTGGAGAATGATGCAGTCAACATTGAAGGTAGTCTTACAAAGAAAGTGACCTTTGAACAAGGGGGCCAGGAAGTACCTGGTATGTTGCCTTCACTGCATGGAGTCATGATGTTCAGGCCAGAAACCTATCCCAAAAACCGGCCTTGTGTCGCTTCCCTTGAGGTTCGAAAGGAGCGTCATCACTTGCGCAAAGCGCAGCGCAGGATGAGGCAGAGATTGATGATGGATCAGGTTGATTAGGTATGGTAGCTGAACGTAGATGATAACCATCAGCTGTATGGGATGGAAGGATCTCACTCTTAAGGTGAGCCTTGGGATTTCCATGATCTTTGGTGATCAAAATGCCCAAGCATTGCTACCGTAACCTTAAAAAAAAGGTCCCTTTGCCGGAAAAAGCACTCTAGATATTTGTTGAATCTTGCGATAATTATCATGATCAATCATTATCATCATTGTTATTATCATTTTTGTTATGATTCTTGTTATTATTAGTGTTCTTCTTCTTATAATATGTGAGGTAACCAGGTTGTACGTACTATTGAAATAGTGGGGAAGAAATGGACCAAACAGATTCATCATTTTCATCATATTGGAGTCTGTTTGGCCTCTACAAATACACTCCCTGAAACTAACAGCTCGCCCCTAAAAATGGTGGTTTCCAGGCATTTCCTTTTCCAAGCTTTTGCTGTTAGTTTCAGGGAGGGTAGCGGAAACGCCAGGTGCTGGGCCATGTTGTTGGCACACATGTCGGGGTTTGCAGCCATCAATGCTGGAGCAAAGTTGCAAGCTCTGGAGGTGGGAACAAATCCCGTTGGAAATGATGCCATTTTTGGAGGCCTCAAAAACGGTCTCGGTTTTTTGAAGCGCTGCTTACACTGTGACAGATCTTCTCTTCATCTCCATGGATGGCTATCTTGCCGGTCTGGAGTCTGAGAAAAAAAACCGGTTTGACGGTTGGGGATGTTATTTGTTGTGAACCATTTTGCTGGTTGTCTTCGTCTTGGTGGGATGAGCAATTTAGGAAAAACTGTGATGTCAGTGGCTAGGACGCCCAAAACTACTGCCCCAATGAAACTTGCGGAAAAAACATGAATCTCGGGGCTGCCATTTACCAACATTTTAAAGATATATAAAAGGGTCTTCTTTTGGAAAAGGTACCCCCCCTGGAAAACTAACATGACAATGGAAAATCCACCGTTTGAAGATGTACTGTATTTCGCATCGAACATAGGGATTTTCCAATGTCATACTGTATTAGTTTTCAGGGGCGTAGTAGTATCTATGATTTATGTGTGTTGGATGGAAAATCCCCCCCGGATCACCGGCCTCTCGACTCATATAGGGGGCAGATTGCCGAGGCAATGATCAATCAGGTAGTCTTGCAGGCGCAAATTTCTCTTTTTTTTTTACTAGGTTTGTTATCTAAACAACTGGACATCAGTTCGGGCATTACCTCGCAAGCAATTTCAGAATCAGTTGATGCTGGCAGTGGCTAGAGAAATGATCTTCTTGGAAATGAAACGGAAGATGTTGTGTGGTACCAAATTGTCTGACATGTATTTTCAATAGGTGTGCATGATTCGATTGGTGGGCAAAATGATTTTGCGGTGTACCGAAAACACCACCCCAGAGAAGAACACTGGCAGAGCTCAAAATGGGAACTTGGTGGGGGCGGTTTTTGGCATATCTATCATTATCTACCTATATAATTATAGATCTCTATGTATCTATCTGTCTGTCTGTCTTTCTGTCTATCTATTTATTTTATGATCCATGTATTTATACATTTTCTAAATTGATATTAATAACGCAGGTGTTTTTTACCCGCTCAGCCCTTGAAACAGCTTGTTTTAAAACTTCTCCGGCTGTAACAGATCTTCTTCAAGTTGTCTAGCCTGGCTCGTGGCAAACGCATGCAAGAGTGCATTGACAAAGAGAAGGTATCGGGTCGCTGTCCTCAGGATGGGGAGTGGGAAGGGGTTCGAGCCATGCCAAATGTACCTGGTTGGCTGACATTTGGGATAGAACTCCCCGGAAAAGAACCACAAAGGCACAGCATGTATCACGAGTCAACTTGGTGTTTTTTTGTCACTTTCAATTTTATGGTTCCATAAAGCAGGGAGCAAGTAACATCCGAGTACGTATGTGGTAATGGCAAATTATGGTAATCAAGCGGGATCTTTCACATTCTTCAAACCCCAAACTTTCCAAAATGTCCAAATGGGTGTTTCCAAACATGGGGATACCCAATCTGGATGGTTTATGATGGAAAACCCTATTAAAGTGGATGATTTGGGGGGAAAACCCACTATTTTCGGAAACATCCAAACCTTTAGGGAGCCGTCGTGTGGCTGCAACTCCCGGACTTTTTTTTGCTGAGGCTATAAGAAGGTGAAGTTGTGTCATGAAGCGGTACCTCGCCTTCAGGGAGTTTTTGGTGTGATGGTACGAACCGGGAAATCTGGGAACTGCTATGAGATTCAGATTTTTTCACCCCAGAAATCTGACATTCAGATACCAAACATGGATAAACATGGCCATATTTGAAGCCGGAGTCACCTTTTCCCAACCATCGACTTTTGGGGTATCCAGCCGTTAGTTTTCTGGGGTGTAAAACTTAAACAAGCAAGCATTGAAGATACGATCGTTAAATAGATATACAGAATAGATACATAGATAGACGAATACATAAATAAACAGAGAAAACAAATTAACATATGTATAATGTGTGGACTTCGCAATAATACCCACCCCCCTCCATTTTTTTGGGGACCCAAAAATATCAAAAAGTGTTGGGATGCAATTATGTCGTTTTGAGATGTCTGTAGTAATAATAATAATAGTACCACTACGAATACTAGTACTAGTGGTAGTAATCACCACGTGGCCCGAATCCGGGGAATTTTTCTATTGCGTACCCCTTAATTATTGCGTTAGGCAACTTTTGGAAATCTGGAGTTTTTTTGACTGCAATAATTCTGGATATCTGGAAACTTTTTGGTTGAAGTCTGAGTCTGAATCGTATCTTCTCTTTCGTTTCCGGATCTCTTCTTCTTTCTGGGAAGCCAGTAGTAGCAGCAAGTAGTAGTAGCAGTAATAGTATTGGTAGTAGTATTGATATTGGTAGTAGTATTGAGAATGAGTATTGGTAAAAGTATTGGTAGCAGTATTTACTGTATTAAAAGTATCTATAATTGGGAAATTGTTCAGCCAGTGATTGTTCAATTGCAACCCCCGAGTCATAATGCGTAAAGTCACAAATGTATACAATACATTTCGGAATCAAATGTTCGGGGGGATCCGCGGCGAATTTTTTTCGATTGCGTACCCTATGATAAATGTCAAGTTAGCATTACAGACATAATGTCCATATATATTTACATGTATATAATTTTATCTATATACTTATATACAAATATTAAGCTACACATATCAAATTACGATGATAAGTCTATTTACATGAAATATATAACATATAATCTGAACTGTGTTGACACTATTGGTGTGAAGGGAAGCCGCGGCGTCAAATCCATAAGTCGTGTTCATCCGACGATCCGAGGGTCCCGTTTTGTAAGTGTTTTCCAGTGTGACAAGAGGAGTTTCCCCTACTTGCGATGACTTACCCGCCAGGAAATTAACACATCCCCCTGATATATCAGTTCCCTGGAGGGTAATAAGCTGAAGCGCCATGGTTTGATTGGGCCATGGCTGGGGGTTTTCAGCCCTTGGGGCCCCTCACCTTCCCAACGGTCGACCCAGAAAAGCACCTTGCGGGTTTGGCTTCCGGTGTCAAAGGTGGTGGAAGCCGAAAATGATGTGTCAGGGGAAGCTCAGTCAGCTTAGCGTTTTTGTTTTTCAGCTCGATTTTTTTTGTAGGTGGTGGTTTCAAATATTTTTTTGTTGTTCTTCCCCCTATTTGGGGGAAGATTTCCAATTTGACTCATATCTTTTCAGATGGGTTGGTTCAAGCACCAAATAGTTTTTTAAAAGACCCCTTTTTTGTGGCTGAACAGTGCATGAAGTCCCAACCTTTTCTTGGGAGATTGAACTCGGTGACTTTAGTGGGGGTCCTCATGATTTATACCCTCCAGGGAACGGATGACATATCCCACTGTTGGAAAAAGAACATCATCTTCGAAAGTGCCTCGGTATTGCGGATATGTCAGTTCCCTGGGCTATTCATGTTATCATTTTCCCAGGTCATCTCTGTCCTTATCCTTCTTGGGCGTGCAGGCACGCACGGCAGTGTGTGGCAGTGTTAGGGCGACTGGAATTCCACAGGCAATTCCAGCGATGTTGCGGCGGCAGGTGATGCGCTTCATTATCAGTGGTGTGATGCCGAATGAAGAGGGCGAAGAGGAGCTGGAGTTGGACTTTTCCAAAGCCAAGAGCAAAGAAAAAACAAGATGGACAGCCATGCAGCCATTCAGAGATCAGAGATCGGTATGAAAGCTTGGTATGCATTGATAGGAAAAAACGGTTCAGGTTTTGTTGAGAACAGGCCTCCAGTGGTACTTACGCCAGGAGCCGCCAGTGGCACATCAATGGATCACCATTTTTGCCTTCTTCGTTTGGGAGCCCATTTGCAGTGGAAAAGGGGAGGAGCTTGAGAGGAGCACGAATATGGACTTCCTGATGGCAATACCTGAAACTGCCTGATGCACCTTCCTCTGAAATTATGAAACATCTAGATCAACATCCTGTGGTGTAAATACCAGTACCAGATATACCAAGAAGTCATCGGAAGTCCAAAACCTCTGCAGGGTATGGGACTGATCTTGATGATCTTGGCTGTTGCACGGGGGCCCAAATTGAAAAAAACTTGGGGCATGGGCAGGGATGCACCAAAAAGATGGAAACCCCAGTTCAAGCCGGATGTTGCGGCTCAGATCTTGGCCATGAAGTGTGTCAGCGAAGAGGAGGAGGAGGTGGCTGCGGGGAAGGGTGATGGCAGGGGTTGGTGTAAAGGTGAAGCTCCGGGGTGGCAGGTTCGAGAAGGTCCCACAGGGGAGAAGAAGAAGAAGGTGCACGCAGTTCCAGATGAACCTATAGGTGCACCAGGGAGTTGATTGAAGTTGATGGACGGGAAATCCGAAATTCCAGGAACTGATTCGACATGAAAACGCACGAAAAACAGTCAAAGACACCAAGTTTCCACCTTCTAATCAGCAATTGGATTGAATTGGTGACATTTTACCTGCTTAGGAGCATGTAAATGTAATGATTATGCAGATATTTTCCAACATGACGTTTTTACACACCGCAGGAGCTTGACACCTACAAACAGTTGTTTTTTGTTGATGCATCCAAGTCATGATGGGAAAGCCCTCTATGGTCACCATTTTCAGGGTGAAGCTATCAATTTTTCCCAGCGGTCACGAGGGTCCCTTGATGGTCTGGTCATCAAAGGTATGCGCTTGGCAATGATTTTGAGCAATTCCCTGGCAATGGCATTCGCCTGGATTTTACTCTTTGGAACGAAGCACCTGGCCTAAACGGTGTTGCATTTTGAGGTGAGCAGTGAAAAAAAACGCTGTTGGTTGGGTTATATAGGGGATTATACTACCAAGTTATATATATATATATATACTGTATAGGGTTTATAATGCGCGATTATAAAGGTCCCCCCCCCCAAAAAAAACAACCAGGATTCAATGGAAAGCGTTCTTTTTTTTAACGTGGCGCAGGTGCGGGTTGATTTTGATTGATTTGATTGGTTTGATTGGATCAGTTGGTTACTTTCTGAGGTGGCTGCTGATCAAATTGGCCAAGGGCCTCGGTCTGGGGTTCATACGAGACAATGGGTAATGCTTTCATGAGTTCTTGGAAGATGTGTGCCATTTTTGCGTTTTTTTCTTGTCCTCTTTGTTTGGGGGACCAGTTGACCATCTGAGGACATGCTGGACATTGAAACGATGATCGGGCAGATTGTCCATGTCCGGAAGCCCTTTTGGCCGTCCTGCGTGAACCTTCTGTGGGACCTGGTGTGCATAATTTGTGGTTTGCTTGCTTAGATTTTGATGGGGGCATCCATGTGCATTCGATTTGAGTTTTAAAACGATTTGATTTTTGAACATGGATTACTCCCCCGAAAACTAACATGACAATGGAACATCAACCATTTGAAGATGTACCCCCTAAAGATGGTGATTTTCCAATGTTATGTTAGTTCTCTGGGGGTTATGTATCCGGCGATTTTCCAACAGACTACTTGAAGCTCCAGAAATCGCGAGCCAAGCACCTCCCCGTGGTCATCACGGCCAGATTGGGCAACAAACACGCCACAGTTGCGTTACTGTAGGATTGGGGGGATGCTTTGGAAAGGATGATCTCAAATTGAACTGCGGTGTGCCGGTGTGCCTTCAAATTGAATGGTATTCCCAAAAAAAATTCCTTGACACATGGCAGGTTTCGGAATTTTTCTAGACTCAATTGTCCCCTACAATGCTGCATACGCAAGGCCCTGGGATTGTCACTGCTTTGCGGTGTGGCAGTCTTCGCGTTTGGGACCTCAAGATGGCTGCAGTTGGAGATCAGAGAGACACCGTAGAGATTCCATCTTTGGATAAGTTGGCGGGTTTTCGGTTGAAAAATAATCCAAACAAGTACACCTTGAACACTAAAACCTCTGAAATATGATGATCTTAAAGACCAGTACATACTTTCCTGTTGGGATAGATTATTGGATTGTCATGCTTTTTGGGCAAGAATTTCGAGCTTTTTGCCAGATTTTTGGTTCCACCATCCTGGAGCGACCGTTCTCCGATAGCAATCAGATGTGGAAAACATCCCTCCAAGGCTGGACTTTGTAGATGATTCCGTGCGCGAATCGAAGGGAGGAGCCGAGGTGTGGGCAATTTCTGAGCTCAGGATATCTCAGGAAGAAGTGACATAAAAGGTGATGGGTTGAAAACTTCCATAAGGGATGGCATAAATTGCATCAAATATTCTTATTTTTTAAAAAAAATAAGATATACGATTATATTGTATCAGATATATTTATATTAGGATATACTTATATATTAGAGATATTACTTCTTCGTCATGATATTCAATGCATTGCTGCATTGCTACTGCTATACTCAATATGAGTATGAGTGTCCAACTACACACCAGACCTGACCAGATTCAGCCACCAAAAATCGGCCAGGCAGCCACCAAAGCCATTCGCGTTGTGATTCAGGTGAGGGGAAGCAGCTGTTTGGATCGGGTTAACTGCACTGTTTTCAGTGCAGGAACTGCCGGAACTCGACTGTCTGCAGTCGTGACAGTGAATGACCATCAAAAGTTCTGTTTTTTTTTTCCAAGCGTTTTTCAGCACAGCACAGTCCTTAAGTCCTTTTATTCCCAATGCTTTCCCCTTCCCGCCGAGTCCATTGCCATCTTGATCGGTTTCTCCTGGGAACACTGCTTTGATGCAGCAGTCGCAGATGTTGCCTTCATTACGCCCCACAAGAGGCGCAACCAGCTGCCAGGATGTAGACAGAGGAATGTCTTTACCATATCCGCAATTTGTGTTCCTCACATCTCTGTGTTTTTTTTCAAAGGTCTCTTCATTTTTCTCCTGACTGTGTGTTTATCGCGGTTTATCATATGTACAATTCAAATATGGATGTTTTTCTGGTGGTTTTGATGATGCTAGTAGTTTTTTAGATGTAAAAATCACCAGATTTGATCGACCCGAGAGATTGAAGAGAAAATTTCTTCCCTGGCACTTCCGGAATCTATATTGTGTGAGTTTCAAGGCCCATGTCTTGCGAAAAATATACACCAAATTTGAGGAGACTTCTTCAGAAAAAATCAGAAAACGCCACGTTTTTTGTAACGCATTAAAATCAGCCGAGCAGCCACCTGAGCAGGTGGGCCAAGTTTATCATGGGTCACTTGGCCAAAAAAGAGACCCTCGGAGGCTGTTGCCAAAGGTGCTGTCCTTTGGCAACTTACCCAATTTTCATGGAGCGTTTCATGAATTCAAGTCGCCTGGAAAGGGTTCCTTGTATCTCCGATGTATTTTTTTAAACGACCCGAAAAGATGGGGGCAATTTTTTGCAAATTGCATCCAAAGCCCTGTCTTGTTGACCACATTGGGACCTTTGTTTTCGTAAGGCCGGGCTAGACAACAAAAAACCAGACCACGCAAAGGGTTGAGTGCCTCATCCTTGACTCCTTGCAAGGTTGCTTCGTGTGCATCTTTCTGGTTCCTGCATGGCGCAGGCCCCGAGAAAGAATGAAACACCTTGTACTTTTCAGAGACCTCACTGGAAAGTGATCTGTTGACAGGTGGCGGTTTTTTTCTTCTGGATCAGTTCCGCCCCGCAAAGTGGACAGGCACATTCTGACCAAAGTCATGGCCTATGAAGAAATGAAGAAACAGAAGAGGGAGTACTTTGAGAAGATCCAGAGGTTCGGGCCCTGAGGGAAAAGCAACGCTTGATTGTCTCGCACGATGTCACAATCGCACTGAATTATATGGGCACAAACCACCCAATGGTCAAGTCACTTGCTGGTCAATTCCTCTTTCATTCGTTGATCCATAAAGATATGTTTGCATGTCAGATGACCGAACTGTGTATGAGTCCCATGTTCACCTTAGATATGTCCAGAGAGAGAGAGAGAGAGACATGGATGTCGCCCCCCTTGGGTTTTTAATCACAGACCCAAAATGCATAGGACGTCCGTAGCATACATTTCAGGACGCCAGCTTTTGATTTGGCCCATTTCTTTGGTGAATTTCCGGGCAACCCATTTCCAACCCCCCACAGCCACCCGTACCTCTCTTGTGCCAATTTTCCGCCCAGACGTGGCAGCGACAGCCGCACATACCAGATGGTCTCTTCCGGGGAGGAGGACGAAAAGACATCTTCCAAGTTTCAGCGCCCATTTCGATGACGGCCATGCATGAAAAATCAAAAAACATCTCCGCAATCCAGATGACTTCCCAAGGCATCTTGGTTGAATCATGCCTACTATTGTAAGATTGGATTAAAACCGAGTTTGCTGTCGAATTTTTCAAATATTTCCAGGGGCCTTTCGCGTTTTGTGGTGCCAAATTCCAGGAGGAGTCGTGAGTGTTTTTTTGGGGTCATTTTTGGCAAAGACCAGATGTCCTCGACTGTCCGCGAATCCCTTGCAACATTGAAGCTGAGTTGGGCGAGATGGTCCCAAATAGGTTTCGGAAGCTGGTAAACTCAAGCAAAATGTGGGGGCACAATTGCATGCAATTCCTATAACCGTTGGCTGGATGCCCCAGCAACAAGAATACTGAAAGTGCAATGAAAGGTAAGCTCGTTTGAAGCTTTCGGGGGACTGGTGAAATGGAGCCTCAGTTGAACTCAGCATTTCACGGCCACGCCAACTGTAACTCGTGTCCGCCCTTGGTCAGGGGTTGATCTTTGTTTTTTTTGTGGGGATGCGGCCATTTTCCCACATTCAAGCTGCGATACTTACCCCCAAAGACTCCAAAGACCCAAAGCTGTAGCAGTCGCAATTAGTACAAGAAAGATCATGGTGTTTTTCAAGGGACGTTGAAACAAGCAGTCCTGAAACATCCTCAAATTCTTATGGCTCCCAATGCAGCAAGAAAAAAGGTGGTGAACCATTCGGACTTTTTATTGGGAGTGGTTCTTTTCATGGTTCCGACGATTGGGCCGATGCAAATGTTCAGTGATCTCGAGCAAAACGCCCCTGACCCTGCACGCCGCGATCTTTTGGGGTCGAATATGGTTCAGAAGCATCCGGCCATAGCTTGGGGAATCAAGACATTCAAAACACCCAACATTTTGAGCAGCCATTTGGAGCTGCCGGTAGCAAAACATGGATGATGTTATTTCCCTCAGTACATGTTTTCAGGGACCTCAAAAGGGCATCTTGGCATGTAGGCGCCAAAAAGTGCAAAAAGTGCTGGATGCTTTTGCCCCACGGCGTGCACGCTTGTGCACTGCTTCTTGCTTACTCGTAGAGTTGAAAAGCATTGGTTGGCGACCACGCCATGCGATCTGTGCTCGAAAATTGCGTGATCCTGCAAAACCCCATCAAAACGCTTTGGTACAAATTCATTCCCTGACGCTTTTCGGATGTTTTCGGCTGTTTGGATGTTTTCGGCTGTTTCGAGAAATGGATGGGTATCACAAAATGGATGGTGAAACACTTGTAGATTTCCCGACAGTGTAACGCGTCCCTCGTGCTAAAGGTTTTCTGGTATAAAAACAGTTTGGCTTTGGTATAAAGCCGCCAGGTTTTTCGAAAAATTAATTGGTGGGCACAACATCCTGGGGAAAACATTTGCGACTCGCGTTCCAATCACAGTCCACAACGAGAGTTGTTACTTGTTACTTCACCTCTACGCACCCAGATTGTTCTCAATCCACCGTTATACTGTTTGGACGTTAAAAGTCTGATATGACTTTTGACATCCGCCTCGCTGATTCTCCATCATTCCACATGGGGCTCACAAAATCTCTGGGCTTTCAGGATGTACCGCATCTGTTTTTTTTAAAGATACATGTTCTATTTTTGCGTATAGTGCGTGACTCTAACCAAAAGAACAGATTCCAAGCGATCGTCTTACATAATATGCATTGATCTATGCATGATTTGCGCTGTATGTTCTCTCATATTGTCTTCAAACACCTAGCAGTCACCAACAAAACAGAAACTCAAACCAATCAAAACTACCACTAGGTACCCTAATAGTAGTGTTGTTTTGCTAGAGTTTTTGTGGCTTTAAGGACCTGTTGAGGAATTCTATGGCAACAAACATCTGATTTCGGGTTCTCCATGTACACACCTGAAATCTAATCCATCATTTTGGGTATCTATGATGTATCTACCCTCCCTGAAACTAACACTTCGCATCTGGAAATGGATGGTTGGAATATGAATTACTATGTTTCCCTTTGGGGCCCGGCCTGCTGTTAGTTTTTGGAAGTGTCTTTCCTAAATTTCTGGGGTTAGTTTCGCAGCTCTTTGGCTCCAACAAGAGTTGGCTGGGACCGAGATGGGTCCGATTTGGATGAGTTTTTTTGGAAATTTGTTGTGAGGCAATTCAACATATATTTTGGAAGATGAACGGCTGGAACCTACAAATCACCCATGAAAAGAAAGGAACATTATCTGAAGCAAAGCTCCAGGGAATTATGTTACATGTTAATCTTCAGGAGTGTACCCTGCAAGTGAAAAACCAAACAAAGAACGGAAAAAACATGGATGATCCATGTACCAGATTCCCGATCCTACCAAGCAAAGTTTCGTCGACTGACCGAACTTCCTGGATATATGATATATATATATATGATTATGGATTATCCGATATGGATTCATTGGATCATTTTTTGCTTGCAAAAATTTCATCATGTATGAAGAAAGAACCTTGAAAAACCTATGTATTTAAGACAAACACATTTAAACCACTCAAAGTACGTGGTTTCAGGGTTTCAGCCAGGCAGGTTTCGGATTTTGGGCTCCACCATGGCAGCCCTGGTCCTGGGTGCTGCCACAGCTTTGAGTGGAGCGCCATTTGGACGTTTCAAGCGATCGGACCAAGGTATAATCAGGTACCCTCCCTGAAACTAACATAGCCCCTGAAAGTGGGCCATCCCAAAAGGAAACTAGTCTTCCAACCATCACTTTTCAGGTTCCATGTTAGTTTTCGGGGGTGTATATGTTAGATCTACCCCGTCACCCAGGATGCCTGCCAGTCACCACCAGGATTTTGTCACATTTTAAGGCCCCGCGGATCCCAACGAATAAACCTTCAAAAATGCCACTGGATGGTGGGGCGAGGTAGATCGAAGGTCGGTATAGGTAGAATATGTATAGTTGTGGTGCTTTCAAACATGGTTGAACAAGTTTCACCTGGAGTCTTGGGGAAGTGATCCAATCTTGGGGAGGTGATCCAATCTTAACCAACATGTTTTTTTCAGATCCAATTTGATCAAACACCACCTCCATATGTGCATTGTTTGTGTGTGAAAGATTGTGCCTGTGTGTGTGTGAGAGCATAAATGGGCAGATCCAACATATTAATAATATGCACATTATGTATACTAACTGTAGGGATATGTACACACATAAAATTCTGAATTATAGTCTTATGTATTTATGTTTTCATTCCCACTATCCAAGTGATACCACAAAAAAATCCAGGTTTTTTTGACCATTCAGTGATTTTTCCATAAGGTTTTTTAGATTAGGGAGTTGCAACTCCCAACCATCTCAGCTTGGTCTTTGAAGTTGGATTCCTGAATCTGTTTTTGGGTTTACATAGGTCGTTTTTTTTTTGGGGGGGGGGAGATGAACAGAAATATTACACCCCGGAAGATTAACATAGAACCTGAAAATGATGTTTTGGAAGATGATTTTCCCTTTCCAGGGGTGTATTCTCAGGTTCCATATTAATCTTCTGGGGTGTACCACCGGCATTTTTCCGGGGGGGGGGGGGAAATGTGGAATAAGTTGCGGCTGGCTAAAACCCTGGTTCAGAGTGGGTAGATAATCTATGTTTTTTTTTAATGAAGGGAACTCTATCATGTAACCTTCACTATGCAGGTAAAAAAGATAGACAATGATTGTTCTAGAAATGAATTCCCAAAAAGAGGTAAAACACTCGCAAATACCATATAGCACGCAGCTTCCATGGGGTCCATGGGGGCGGGGGGGTACCAAAAATATGGGCAATCGAAATTTAAGGCTGACCGGTATGTGATGTTGGTGGTGGTGATATTGGTTTGGACCAAGGATTGCTTTCCACCGGTCGAAGGTAGCGACCGCATGCCGCGAGAGGCCCAGGTGTGTCCAGGGTGTGTTGTGATTTGGGGAGGAGTATGTTTGAGGCGGTAAAAATGGGAGACACTGGAGGTTTTTTTTGTATTAAACATGGGAAGGACATAAAGGTCGGATGACATAGTGAATGTGATTTGACTAGATTTCATCATCTCATGAACTGAGATTCGATGAAAGCGTTTCTTTTCCTTTTTTGACCACGGTTCAAAAGAAGAGTGAATCAAACATACCCAGCCCATCACAGAATAGATGTATATGCTTTGAGTATCTACGACATTGTTGCCTATCCATCTATATCCAAGGACAGTTTGAGATAGTTTAAGCTGATTGTGTTCCCTCCAAAGACCAGGAAGGAAAGTGCTGCTGCTTTTAAAGGGGACTTGTTTCATTGACCGCCTTTTTTTTCCGACTCGGGTGGTTGGAGTGCTGAATCTGAGAGTCACATGTTCCTTGAATCCTACCAGGTGATTCCTAGGAGCGTTCTCCCACCCAGTACCAATCACCAATCACCACCAGAATTATTGCAGTTTTAGCAGGGAATCCCCCCCAAAAAACCTTGGCTTGGCCCGGCTCTTGCTGGGCGATGCAGGCTTCCAAATTGTGACAAGCGCATCATATTGGTCGACATGGTGGGCCAAGGGGTCAAAGGGCCGAGATGTTTCCACTTCAATCCAACCTTGGGACTTGCGAAGCATCTACTGAATTACCACGCTGGTTTTTTCCACGGTGTTCTGACTCACCTCCGTGGTTGTACACGCACCGTGCGTTTTAGTTAGCCACCCCCTATAGCTCCGGTTTGTTGCCTCGCACACATCCTGCGAGGATGGAACGATTGCTGATTTTGACCATCGCGCTTTGGAACTCTTGGCCGAGCGGACGCAACAACCTGTCCCAAGCCAGGCGGGGGCCAGCGACGGATGTGGAGCAAAACTTTTGCAGGAAAAATTGAACGGTTAAAAGTAACATGAGGGGGGGAAATGGTATCAAAATAGGGAAGTTAGGAACTTTTTCTAATATTTTTTTGGGGGGAAAGTATATATATATATATATTTATATTGGTTGTATGACTATGGTGATGGTTTAACATGATAGGCTTAAAAAACCAACCTTTACCTTGTGATGGACTAAGGAAATGCACTTAGTATTGGATATATTGGTAGTCGCTTAGCCAGTAGTAGTTACTCTTGTGGAAGGTTGGCGTAGTGCACAACCAGAAGAGCAATGTTTCATTTGGGTCCGATCTGACATCAGACAATCTAACATATAAGAATCATATCGATACATAAGCCTAAACACTAGACTGCATATTATATAGCCAATATATATATATATATCTAAATGTATATGTTTTTATACCTAGGGGCAAGACATTTTTCCATTTCAGAGTGGTTTTTCGCCGACTCTACCCACAACTTGTTATCATGTAACAAAGAGTATGTTTCGTCACCTCAGCTGCCTGTTAAATGTTTGTTGGCAAGAGTTTTTCGGTTTTTCCAACCTTCAAAAAATCAGAACCATGCATTCTCCAAACTTGCGAACCATATTCTGAAAAAAATGATCCCCAAAAATCATAGATATCACCAAACAGTACCGTTTCGGGGCCCGTGTGTCCGATGTGTGTTGTTTTTTTTTTTTCTGAGTGGGCCCGCGGTTCGAAAGGAGCTGCAGCATTTTCCCTTGGTGCGCAATTTCGAAGAGCACAAGGTGAGAAAAAAAACGAAAAGTTGGGGATGTTGAATTGAACAACAGTTACCCCCTGGAAGTTTAACATAGCCCCTGAAAATATACCATCCCAAAAGGAAAGTAGTCTTCCAACCATCATTTTTCAGGGGCTATGTTAAACTTCGGGAGGGTACTGGGTGGTGGTTTCAAATATTTTTTTTAAAACCCCTACCTGGGAATGGGAAGATGACACTATCTGACTAATATTTTTCAGATCGGTTGAAACCACAAACTAGATTAAGGGTACACCATGATACACCATTTCTTTTGGAATTTTTCACGACGTCGCGAGACATCATTAAATGTTCCGTATCCGGTTGTTAGGTTTTTTACGTGGGGAAAATAATCAGGAAGTGAATCAGGGAGAACAAATCAAACACCCAGCCGGCAAGGCAATGTCTGTATAAACTAATTTGTACAATCTCTCATTTAATATGACTCATACTGACCATTTTCAGAGATCGCACTTCAAATTCGCAGCTTTGGAATTTCCTTGAAGGAATACCTGGTGAATGAAGGCAAAACTCAACATGACATGATTTGTGATACGTACTCAAATTGCCTCCTCCAACAGCTGTCACCGTCTACCTGCTTTCCCGCTTACCACTCATTGGTTCATTGCATCGTCCCAAAAAGACGATGACCTGGATTCTCCTCGAAACGAGTCCGTATAAATTGTTACAGGTGATATTTCAACATGACAAACATAACATTTAGAGATCCAACTGCATCTAGCGAATCTGGTGGCTAGTAGTGACTCCTGACAAAAATCCTTAATGATCATTATCGTTATGATATCCTTAATGATCATTATCGTTATGATATCCTTAATGATCATTATCGTTATGATATTCATAACTCAGATGCAAAAGGTTCGAGGATCATTCCCTCACGTGACCACGTGAAGGTTGGACTTATTTGTGTAAAAATTGTGCAAGAGATGTGGAGACAATGTAACATGATGGGAGGGGATATCCATCATTGGTGTTCAAGAACCGGATGACGGATGTGTGTATTGAGCCTAGAGCAATTCCAGACTGTCTGTATGTTCAGTATGTTCTCCCTTCTGGTTTAAATAGTTACATTCCACTACATCCCTTCAACTTCCCCTACAGCATTTGTGTTTCGCATCCCGTTTTTTTTTCTCATATCATATGCCCCATGGTCCCTGCAAGTTGCTAATCTTTCAGGACATCTTGGAAAGGATCTATACCGAGGAGCGGGAAGGTTTAAAAAAGTCACGTTTTGACCCAAAAAAGTAGATGAAGTAATTTTGGACACATTTTTGACATGATTTTTCAATGATTGAAGATGTTGGGAAAATGTTTTCCTTAAATTCCGCTCGATTTTTTCCGGGGATTCGGGATTCATGGTTAAACCCAGTGTTTTTAAAGCACCGGGAAAAATCCGAATGTATCATGTCAAGTTGCACCCAGTAGGGTGGATCAGCACCTTGGGGTCTTGAGATGGAGATAGGATCCCAATGTTTCCGTGGCGAGTTCATCCCCCTGTGAAATTGTAGAATCTGGTGAAACCCTACAGGAAAAAAGGAAGGGATATTTGAAATTTGCCATATCTGCTGATTTGCCGAATTTCTTCCATCAACAGTATAAGATGTATATGTCTCAACTGTTGCTCTTCATCGGGTAGTAGTCATGTTGATGGAGAATGTATATTTCTCTGACAGAAGTGGCTGTCTCAAACCATCATCAAATGACTGCAGTTATACTGTTGATGGTCCAGATCTTGGTCAATATGTGTTGAGTTCACCCCTTTCGTTCCCAAGTGATTTTCCGAATCTTCGTGTTGTCCATTTCGGCAAGTCCACATGTTCACCAGGTGGAGAAAACAACAACAACAACAACCCACTGTTTTTGAAGTTTTTCCTGAAAAACATCCAGTTTTGTTCTCTGCACCGGAGGGAAACACACACACTTGAACAGAGAGAATTTGATTTTCTCCCCCGAAAAAATCGATGTTTCCCCCCGAAATCGGGCCAACTTTCTCGGCGTTTCGATGGGCCAGGAGAAATTCTTCCGGTCCTTCAAGCCCATCGAGGGCGCCGTGGAAGCGTTAAAGGAGATGCAAGCACATCCAGCCTTGGAGGTTGGGTAATTGGGGCCCCTGGAGGTTGGGTCCAAGATGTGAACAAAGAGAAACCTGACTGGGGAAATGTAGGTGGGGAAATGTTTTTTTTTTTCTCAGAACTGACCCCGAAATAGTTAGGAAGTCAGTTTTTTAGGTATCAGTCTTTTAGGTATCAAAGATAACTTGTTAAAACAAGGTTGAAGTGTAGTGATGTTTGATGATCATGGCAAGGATAACCTGGATGATGGATGATGGATGATGGATGATGGATGATGGATGATGGATGATGGATGATGGATGATGGATGATGGATGCTGCTGATGATTCATGATATATACTTGAATATTACACCACCTGCCAGACTGCACCCTAAGAATCGAAGGTAAACAAAGGATCGTTCCCCCCCCAAAAAAAACTAGGTACCTAGATTTTGAGTTTATTTTGTGACGTGTTATTGTAGTTCATGGCAAAAAAGTTTTAACCGCCGTTGCGGGTCAAGCGTGACCCGCGACTTTCAGATGGCAATATCTGCTTGGATTTTTGGGTGGGTTGGACGGTTGGACCCATGAGGGTTGAAGATTAACAGACCGACCTGGCCGACCTCAGGTCTTTCTTTGTACCTCTCCAATCGTCTCCTGGTAGCACGGAGTGATTTTTAAAATCGATTCGGTCGAAGAAATCATATATGATATATTATACATACATATATATATATATACATACAGATATACATATTAATTTTTTTTGGGGGGGCGAAATCTCTTGCCCAAAGCAACAGCCGATTATGTTGAGAAGTGATGCATTTGATGAAGGCATCCTTGATCTTCTGGATGCCTTCATGGAATTGATTGAAGGTCCAAAGACCTCTTTTTTCATGCTGTGATCCTGACAAAGATTTTTGCAAAGATGTTGGGGCATGTCATCCCATAATGGGCAATTCTGGTTGATGTTGATGATTGATGGCGATATTTCCCTGGTTTCCTTCATCCAAGTTGTTGTTTTGGAGTGGTTTTCTGTGAGCCCAGGGCCGAAGCAGATTTTGCTCTCAGGACCACCAGGGGAAACAGGTCGTGTCTTGAAAAACCACGAGAAAAATCCAATCAACTCTGCCGACACCAACGGGTGGTTTTATTTTTGGCTGTAAATCAATAAATTGACCAAAGGAAGGGATTATGGAAGGTTAAGAACATGTTGATGGCTGAAATCGTGGACCAGTTCTATTTATTTGTAGAAATCCCTGCTTTTGTGGAACAGAGTTAATTGCACGATCGACAGTATGACCATGATGTATGTTTAGTTGATATTTGCAAATCAATTATCTCAAGTGAAGCACCCCACTGCGTTAAACATTGGGGCCTAGGGTTTACCCAGATCCGGCCCAGCTTGTACAAGGAATTTGTGGAAATTTCAAATTCGGCACTTTGGGAGGCTTATCTTTGTGGAAAAGCTGGTTTATTTAGGGATCAAGAAATCAATAACGAGATGATACAAAGTACAGTAATGTGTTCCAAATAAATGCAATAAAACGGTCGATGGTTCAGAAATCCGGCTGGGGTGCATTAAATTCTGTATACATGATGATTACTACCAGGCTCAACCTCCTAGCAAGATGTCTGAACTATCAACAGTACGTTTTTTTTGGGCCTGCAAAACCAAGGGGTTTTAAACATCAACGTGTTGCAACTTACCAAGTTGTTCTTTGAAGACCTTGATCCTCGGCGGAATTGTGTTGTGTAGTGCAACTTGTCAGTTTCTGAAAGATTTTGCCCTTGAAGTTGAAAGGGTTTGCCTTTTGAAGCCCAATAGCCAATGTCAGTGGACACTTTTTGAGATAATGGCTTGATTGATTCATAAACTATACTTTTTCAATTAGATACTTCATTGATTTGTGTGGTTTTGTTCTGATCCAGTGAATTTACATGGAGGTGAAAAGCATTTGCAAATCCAAGCCTGCTTTTTTTTAAAATCATCCGTTTTCTGCCTACAGGAGAAAACGGAGTGGGTGAGAGAGGTTTTCGGAGATGATGGTGACTGGGAATTGCATTCAGCAAATATGACAAATCTCCCAGTTGCAATACTGAAAACAGATGAAACAAGATCCGTTTCAATCTGTTTCAAATCATGCATCCTTATAGTGTCATTCGCTGAAATGCTTCGCCAAACATTTTTTTCGGCGTGTCAAATTGAAATTGATTCTCTTGTTGGGACAGACCAACCAACATGAACATGAATCATAATCAATCACATTTGTAGGTGACTTTTATCGCCACGTTGCGACCGAAAGCCGCCAAAAGTTGAGAGTGGTGATAATCTGTTCTAACTTAGCTGAGGCATCAAAAACATTAACGAAGTTCTAAAATTTGTAGGGTTAGACAAGTATATCTATTTCGTTTCAAGAGATCTTCAGACTAATCCTTGGCGAAGATGAAGTCATTGGTGCTAACTTCTTGGGATAATCAACCAAAGAGGTTTGATAGCCGTTGTAAAGCCCGGCCATTTTGGATATGGAATCACAAACAGCTACTTGTTGTTGGTATGGTTCAGAAGTGAACCATGAACCACCAGCTATGGAGAACATGCCATTTGCAAGAGGGGTTGCCTGTATTTGTCAACTGGTGGGATTTCAATCAATTTTAGTCTCTGAATTGGATGGATTCATGATTCGATTGACCTCTTTTGACAAGGCCAGTCGTCGAGATGCCACAAAATGAAGTTTAAGGACAAACACATTTCATGAAGTCTTATGAGTTCTGTATGCTCTTCATGTTCACCATTTTTGTGGAAATTGGAGCTGCCTTAAAAATTGCATACCTGGCTAGCAATTTGCAGTATCTATCCAATCCCTTCAGAGCAAACGCAGTACTTTGCGACTTAGAAAAGGACATGTGAATGTTTCATTTAATTTGTCTCAAGATGGTCTGAATTCAAAGCTGCATATAAGTCATCACTGCATCACTATCAAATGTTTCAAAAAGGTGTATCAGTTTGTAAAGTTCTTTCGCACAAATGTGTCAGATACCGTTTGATTACATTTGTCTTTTGCTACAGTATGCTATACCTTTTATCCTTCAGCCGTTTCAGATATCTTCAGAGTTTGAGAAAAATGTCTTCCAAGATGTAGTTTTGAGGCTGAAAGGTTTGTGTTTGTTTTTTTTGTGTATCATGTTGGTGGATGTGCTCAACTTTTCACCTTTCATGCCTTTGAAAAGGTTGGTTTTGGTAATTTTAGGACATTTCCCTTTCAGTTTCGCCTGTTTTTTTTTTCCAGGGCAAAAAAACCAACCAGTTTTGATTTTGACGGTTCAAAAAGTTCATGGTCGCCCATGACAAAGGTGATGCTTGGGTCAAACGCATGATCATCACCAGTGACAAAAGCAGCTCGGTTTTCTTTGAGTTTCCTATCAGATTCGTGGGATTAGTTACTGTTTTTTCCGGAAACTGAAACGTTTCTCTCTTTTTTTTTGGTTACTGTAGAGCCGGGGAACTAGTAGTATCAACGTAGACGTCGACGTGGGAGTGTATCTTTGTAACACGTAAACAGTAAACCAACTTCAAAAATGGCAAATCATTTGCGTTGGTGAATTATCTATCCGAGATAGATGCACAGTGCAAGGTGGCCCAAAAAATGGGGTGTTAGCATCTTGATTCTTCTTTAGCTCCAATGTTTCTCAACAGTGGTGGTTGAACCCTGCCTCTTCGGCACGAAAGAACGCCTCTCGGACTCTCGTGTGTGGGAGAAGCACCCCGAAATAATACCCGCTTGAAAACTATAACATATCCCCTGAAAAGAAAATTGATGGTTGGAAGATGACATTTCCTTTGAAGATGGCCCCTTTTCAAGGGGCATGCTAATTTTTGTAGTGGGTTTAAACATCATCATCATCATCATCATCATCATCATCATCAGCATCATAAACACCTGCTTCCATGAAACCAGCTGATTTGAGGCTTGGTTCTTGGCATCTTGGATGCAGACGGAGGTCACGAATTGGGATGGTGAAAGCAGACGGGGATCCCGTGGTTTTGTAAAACTTTGCCGTACACCTTGCAAGCTCTTCAAATGGTCTATTTGAGTCGATTTGAGTAGGAAACCAACATCAATTTTTGGGTCATGTGATTTTGACACCGGATCCGATCTGTATTAAATTCGGCCTCAATGGGACCATCGTCCAGAGCAAGTTTTGATTGAAAGAGGTGATCACATTTGCTTTCAGGCAATCCACATCCTCATCTTCACTTACAAATCACGCTTATTATAGCTTGGTGGTTGTGATTGGGATGGCGGAAAGAACGTTTTAATATCTTTAGTGGCTATTCAGGCGTTTTTCCTTTTCCAAGACGGATATGGGGGATTTTGCCAGGTTGGAGTAGTACCTGACTGATCATCCAGGTTGGAAGTACCCACCATTTGAAGGAACTAGACTTGGACGGCGCGTTTGTTGGAAATCAATTCAATGAATGGGGGGAGGTCAAAAAACCCTACATGTTCTTCCCTACATGGATCCGGTGTGCTGAACCCAAATGACCTCTATTTTTGAGGGTCAACCCACCAAAACAAGACTTTTTCCAATCAAAAACCGGGGTTTTTGGGTTCCAGGTAGGTAAATATAACTTATCCATGGATGATTCATGGGCGTTCAACCGTTCAACCTGAGGTCATGTACTTATTGATGATGCCCCAGCACCGAATGCTCGAGTGCATATGCCAACATGGGAACATGTGCCCGCGTCAGCACAGCAATCAAGATGTGACAGGGGACGAAAATTGCAGAGGGATTTGTTTGACTCTTTTTTCGGATGGTTAAGGATTCGACGGATTTCTTCCAAGAATGACCTGATATTTTAAACAAGTATTGCAGAAGAGCGCAAGCCAAAAAAAAATCAAAGCCATCATTTTGAGGTCCTTCCAGATTTCATTTTGGCAAGAAATCTCTTCCAGCAAAATTTCCTTTTCATTCTCCAGGAGTTTTCATATCCAGTTAACTGGATGAAACATCTTGGGATGCTCCCCCCCCAACAGTCACCTTTCTAGGATGAGGAAGTCACTCCACTTTTAGTGGGTTTTTTCAGGGGACGAAAGTTTCCACGACCCCGAGGTTTGGTTCACCCAGCACTACAACGCCGCGATGACGGGTCACCGTCGTTTGGATCGCTGGGAAAATTGGCGTGAGCTCCTAATGGAGTAAGTGCCCCAATGGCACCGAGTCGCGTTTTTTTTTGGGGGGTTCCCAAAAAGGGGGAAAGAGTTGGGATGTGATTTTTTCAGATGCCATGGAGGTGAACAAAAATGTGGTTCCTACGATTTTTTTTTGCATCTTCCAGCTCCAAACAGTGGTCCGCCTCGTATGGTTTTTCAAATTCTTGTAGGCTTTGCCAAAACGGAATTTCTGAAGAACCAGACATAACATGTCATGAGGGACAAGTTCTCCAACTCCCGACTCCCATTCATCCAGCCAACTTCATGGTGAAACAAAACGCGAGTTTAGTGACGAGTGTGGGTAGAATGAAATTTTCATTTCAATGAAATGATTTCAAGGGTTGAAACATGGGACGCCCCAACCCTTTCCCCATGGAGATAGCCCAAACAGAGATAGCTGGCTTGATAATTAGAAGTTTCACCAGCTGCTTCAAGCTGCTTTTTCAGCACCCCTCGCGGGTTGGTAAGGTCTTGAATGCCTTTTTTTTTCCGAGTTTTTTTTCTCCAACACGTTTAGGATATGTTTTGGAGAATGTTTTGGTCACTTTTTTCTTGGGAGAGATTTTTGATTTCAAGAGCCAGATGCTGTGGAAACATAAGCTGTAAATCTAGGCTATGAATTTTAAAAGGTTGTGGTACACGTATCAAATTTGTGGTTGCGTGATGCAAATCGTGGTATCTACTCTTGGGGAATCTAGGTTCCGCATGCTCGCAATGTTGTATATCGTACTGTTAGATACTGTTTTGCCTTGAAAAGAAGGTCCTTTCCAATTAAAAAACAAGGGTAATTTGGGTTCCAAGTACATCTACTACTTTACAGGTCTCATCAAAATTGGCCTTGCCGCCTCGACGAGTCCGGGGAATCCTGCAGCTTTTGTCAAATCACCGCGGGCCTGGGGGATGTGGGTCACCGTGTGACCCCTGGGAAAACCGAAACTCGGTTTTCAAGCAAAGGCTTGGTGTCAACAACTCAAACAGCAAAATGGAAGTTTTGTATTATTTTTTTTTGGAAGCGGCTGAAATGGGTATTTTGGTAAGAAATAGCCAGGTTTGAGAAAAAAACTGACTAGTAAAGCCGGAGGATGATCATTTGGAAGCTATTTTTGAGTGAATTAATGCATGATAATGGTATGATGTATGATATTGATAGATTCATTTGGGAATTGTGTACATCTTTACTCTCCAGTTTTCACTAGTCTCCCTTCGCGTTTTCCTAACAAAGGAAGGAAAACAGATAAGAATTTGTGCTTGCGTTATTTTTTAAAGTCCTCACTGTCACTTTTACTGATTTTTTCGAGAACATTGCAAAGCCTTATTGCAAAACATCACCCAAGAAAACGGTGCCGCCGGTCTGAAAACAACGGCATGGGTGACTGCATTTCTTTAAAGTCATGCAGCCTTGCTGGAATGCTCTAAAAAGACAGCTCAATGCATTGACTGCGTTTCTTTTGAATCACGCAGCTCTGTTCCTGTCGGAAGTGCAACCTTTTTTTTTCCCGGAGAGATTCAACAGCTCTTGGCGGAACGGTTGAAGGTGAAGTGACGCAAACAAAACTTCGAGGAAGTAGTACCACAGATTTGGGAAGGAAAAACATTTGGGTGTCTTCATACATAAATCAATCAGATGAATCAAATCTCGGCTGTCTCGCGGGAACCGTGGCCATCGAGTTGACAAACGCCAACTGCTTGGATGGGTCAATCCAACCAACAATCGTGAAAAGGATTAAAAGCCTTTGCTGGGCCTATCCGTTTGAGGAAGCAGCTGCAAGTAGATATTGACACTCAGTATGACCAGTTCCACTCATTGGTTTGTTTGAGAGGTTAGAGAGGCTCAAATAATATGCGTTGCCCCCTTTTGTTTGGGGAATGTGGGGAAGAAGACCAACAATAAATCAGTAAAAAGGGTCAGAGCTATGCCAGTTTGTCTACTTGATGGTTTAGATTCGTGTTTCCCGCGCTGCATTGGGTCGAAATTACCTGGGCACAAGTCGAGGAGAACCTTGTTTCCTCTGAATCATTGACAGGGAGGCTACTGGTGGTTTCCAGTTTTTGCAGAAAAATGGCTAGTAGCAATCAGTATTGCTGAATAAACTTGGTATGCATGAAAGTTACTGAGCTTAGCTGATCTTAGCTGCGAGCAGCTATGTACTTGTTTCAACTATTTACTGAAACAGAAACCATCCAGCCCGGTTCCCTCCCCTCCAAGTTCTTCTGCAGCTTCATCGCTCCAGCCGACGGACTCGAGCTTCAGCTGGAGGTCAAAAAAGGATGAGAAACCAACAAACCGCCGGAAGAGACCATAACTTTCCCAGTAGCCAAGGTGTTATCAACAAGTAAAAAAAGACTAGCAAAAGACATCTACTCGAATTCATGGAACCCAGTGGGCTGCACATAATTCATTTTCTATATCAATTATACATAATAATATAATTATATGTTTGTATATGTGACATGTGTGCTATTTACCGGTGGTATGTTCACAAAACCCAAGGCCCTCAAAAAAAAGATCACATGGTTTCCATGCTGAATTTTGGAAGGGAAACCTGGAGCTTACTCCCTTTGGTGGTGGACATAGGAGGGGGCGCTTCGGATCGAATTTTGGAAATTCGAAGGTGTGAAGTTTGTATTTCTATGGGTCATGTTCTTGATGATAAGACAGACTATAGCAGATTGATCAGGGACCAGCCATGTTTTTTTTTTGGAAGATGAAAAACAGTACTGTAGTTCGTTTTAGTCCGTTTTTCTTCAACAAAATTAGCCTCCGGAAATTAACACTTCCTTGTCCTTATAAAAAACTGCCTTGATATGATTTGATATGTGTGTCCTCAATGCGTCGTTGTCAATGCTACTCACCAAGACAGAAATTAAGCGTGCTGGGATTCAACCTGGAGGATCAACGCTCCAGTGATGTGGTGAAAAGGAAAATTACACCCGAGCTTCAGTCTCCGAATCCGACCTCAGTGTAGCTGTTTGAAACAGGTGAGGTTTTTTTGGATAAAATTTGGCATGTCCAAAGAGCTTTGGATAAAAACATGCGTATTCGGCTCAACTTAATGTTCTCGTCTGGTTCAACAAGCGACTGGTTCCACAGTTTTTTTGGGCTGCTGATTTGGGTTCACCATTTTTTTTCCATCCACAGTTTTTCAGGGGTCCTTGGACTTTAACCCAGATAGCGCTCTTAGGGTGAGCTTGACCAATCTCCCTCATGGGCTGTTTCTTGATCACAATGGCATTGCCGAATTTTTCAGATCAGAAAGGAGAAAGGGCATGATCAAAAGGTACCCTCCCTGAAAATTTTCCGATGCTACCCGCAAAAATGGTGGCTTCAAAGGGTGCCAACTACACGGAAGGCTTATTTTCAGGTGCGAACTGTTAGTTTTAGGGAGGGAGGGTACTGTTTTTCGTGAATCCGCCGCCTTATTGGCTCAGAAAAAATCCAGCTTTTCCAACTTTGCGTGAAGAGTATATTTGAGGTACTGTACATCTTTTTAAGGGACAAGTCAGCAACCAAATATCTACATGGGATGCGAAATGTGTTTTTTTTAGTGAATCTTTTTGAGGTGTGGTTTTGATGTTTTGTGTGTATCTGACTGATATGTCATGCCTACAACTGTGTGGATACATTTTATTAGATAGAGATATCATATACTTTCTACGCTGAACCATAAAGAATAAAGATACCATTTTTTTTGATTTATACCCTTTCACGCGCCGCAGCAACAGGCACTTCAAACAGATACTGGATATTTCAGCTCAATAAGTCATCTTCCCATGTCTGTCAAGGTCTTCCAACGGACGTTTTTTTTCCCTTTTTTTTCTTTTGGTTGTGGTTGTCTCACAGAGTTCAGCCGGAAATGACGTCGGATGAAGAGTCAGCGATCAGCAATGTAAGCGGGCCTTCTTCAGCTTCCCAGCTGCATTGGAAGGGTGTGCTGGTTGCGGTGATCATAACTTCCCTAACGCAAGAGATTTTGTTTTAGCTTCTATGCATACTGGCTATTTATGTACTATATTTGTTGAAGTAGTTGCATGTTCTAGAACATATTTGATTTTTGCGCAATGCTGGATTTGATTTTCAAACAGGTAATGTCTTTGTGTTAACAGAACTGGTGTCATACATGAACCATACATATGTGCATAATATGCACATATATGACGTCCTGTCTTTCCTCTTTGGCTCAAGGCACCGACCTTTCTTACGTAGCGAGGTTAGGTCCAAAAAGAGCGAAGTGTGAGCTGCTTGACGTCTATCGCATTGTATTCATTCTACGATACTGACCATTATAGGCAGATATATCGGTGTCATATCCCTTGACAGGTTATCAGCCGTAAATTGTTTCAACAGTCGAACCAGAGAGTTGTGCGGGCACAACTTCTGATCTTATCTCTGTTCCATCTGCTCTTTGGTATGGCGCTTTCAGGGTTTGTCTTCTCATATCTCCCTGCCGACCAAAATTCTGAATGACACTCCAAGCACAATGCAAGTATCGATGAGCTTTCACTCAGGCAGCATGGACATTTTCTGTTTGGATATCCCAACAGAAAATGTCCATGCTGCCTGAGTGAAAGCTCATCGATACTTGCATTGTGCTTGGAGTGTCATTCAGAATTTTGGTCGGCAGGGAGATATGAGAAGACAAACCCTGAAAGCGCCATACCAAAGAGCAGATGGAACAGAGATAAGATCAGAAGTTGTGCCCGTGAAGCAAGAAGAAGGGCGCAAGAGGCATTTGAAAAGATGCCCAAGGAAGAAGAAATACTGATCGAAGAAGAAGACAGGGACTTCGAAGGGCAAATGAAAGAAGACGAAGAGCGTCAAAAGCGCCAAGAGAGAGAGCAATCGAAAGAGGACGAGACTTCGTTTGCGAGAGAAGTTCCCCAAGAAACAAAGGAGGAAGAACAGACACAGGAAGAGGTTCCATGTTCGAAAGAGACTTGACATTGCCTGAAGAGGGAGCAATGTGTGTCGACAGTAACCTCCAAGCGGCAAAGTATTTAATGGTCCAATTGATGAATCGCATCAATAAAGATATGAACACCTGGTGGAAATACAACGTCGCAACTGATAGGAAAGGCAGAATTGCCATTTGGAAGAACGGGTATAGGCCCGATGTCACAGGCAAGGACTATCCAGTCAAAGACATTGACCCAATGACTGGAGAGCCAAAAGCCCTATCAGACTTGGAGTACATCCAAAGGCTCCAATCGATCAAAACTTACGAAAAGCAGATGAAGCATGGTGGTAGCCATATCGCCACTCGAGCATATGCAGTCCACAGATTGATTCATAAGATCCGATGGGCAATCTATAGGATCGGCATGGATCAGAAAGACTTGAGTAAGATGATCGAACATAACAGAGCGCAAACTCTTCTTCAGAAGACGAGGCGTGATTACCTGGGGGGTACTGCTGAAATTATGGAAAAGGTAGCCCAAAAGGTGTTAATCCAGAATGACCCGAGTTACACAACCATGTGCAAAATATTGAAGCTCGTTTCTGGATGTGAGACTTTCTCAATACTCTCGCCAATCCCATCCGATGACAAGCATCTGTCTATCGACATGGAGGCCTTGATCGGAGATCCGACGAATGGTATCGTCGATCAAGAAACAGTGTTGCTCCTTCATCAATATGGATTCACTGAACTTCACGGTTTAAGTGCAAAATGTATAAAGAATCTGACGGAGGGCAAATCTGAACTGTTTCGACAGATTGTCGAGAATGAGGGCTACCGAAAGAGTGTTCCACAATTGAAATATGCAGAACCTGAGCCCAAGGGAGAACCACATGATCAAAGCGACCTTGGTTCTGGTTCCAGACCAAGCGAAGCTGCCCATGGTGGTGAAGAAATTCCAACAACGACTCCAAAAGTTTATGGGCCCGGAGGAGTGCAGTATGATCCACCGAAGCCAGATGAACCAATGGAGAAACCCAACGTCGACCTTCGACCAAAGAGTGAAAGCGTGGGGGCGAGCGCCAAACCCAAGTCTCAACCACCAGCATCAAAATCTCGACCTCAGTCACCTGCACCCAAGACAATGCCGTCGTCAAGTTCATCGACGACAAGACATCCACCTCCTCCACCCTTACCAGCTAGAAGACAAGATGAGAGTGGAGGGCACGACCCCTTTGCAGATGATCAGAGTACCACCAATGAACCTGCACAATCATCGCAAACCCCGGTCAATCCACAATCGAACCAATGGGGAGGGTGGGAACAAGACAACTGGAACAAGGGTCGTGGCAGAGGAGGATCTCGCGGCAATAGAGGTTGGTCAAGGCGTGCAAATCGGAATTGGGCATACTATCCTGGATAACTATTTCATTGAGGAGAAAACATGAGAGCCGGGCGTAGCGTAGGTTTCACCCACTTGTGAGTGTCTCCGTAGATGCGTTAGGTCGAATGTTTTCGATATTCAAACACGCATGGACTTGAAGTTCTTCAGTCCTATAAGACGTTGTAGAAACTTTGTCATGAATTACCTGGAGTTCTCCGGTATTTCATCGGTAAAGATTTGATTTTTGCATGAGACTGAAAAGGATGATGTATTGGTCCTACAGTCAAAATTAATGAGCGAAGACTTTAAAGCTATGAGCCAAAATGAGGACGATGACGTCTGTGTGACCCAGATGTAAAGATCGCCCGGGCCGTTACCGACACGGCCGTGGGGGGTGTTAACAGAACTGGTGTCATACATGAACCATACATATGTGCATAATATGCACATATATGACGTCCTGTCTTTCCTCTTTGGCTCAAGGCACCGACCTTTCTTACGTAGCGAGGTTAGGTCCAAAAAGAGCGAAGTGTGAGCTGCTTGACGTCTATCGCATTGTATTCATTCTACGATACTGACCATTATAGGCAGATATATCGGTGTCATATCCCTTGACACTTTGCATTGCTTAAGGTGAACGTGCATGCCAACTGAAGCCTTAAGGGACTGCTTTCATTTGCAGGCCTTTAGCTTGTTGAATCTTATGATAATCATAGCAACAGGTGGGTACTTCCCTCAGGAAACCTGCAGGTGAACGAACAGTGCTGTTTGATGACAGAAGGAATTCCAGTACAGGAGGTGCGTTTTAGTGTTTTTATCGCAATCATGGGAACCCCAGGATCTTCTTTTCCGATTCCAGAGATAACAGATATCAATTTGCGTTGCTGTTCCCAAGGCGGCAAATTCAGTTACTTCCATCACCACGTGCTACCTATCATCTTCGCGGTAGCCTTCCATCACACCAAGATGATGATGCATGTGGTCCGTAAATAGTCCATGTTACAAAGATTTGTGGAGCAGATTTTTTGAGGGGGATTTCTGGGGGATTTGTGTTTTAGACAAGCTGCCGGAATTTTCCACCAGGGTTGGTGGTGTGACATGCCCCGACCTGCCAAGCGATACAAGCGATACAGGAAAATGCCAGCACAGATCTGGGCAAAATTCAAGCAATGGGATCGCACGTGTCGGAAGCTGAGGGGCCGAGGGACTGAAACAGCCCGAGTTTGAAATTCGATTGCAATTTGTATAGATTGAAGTACTGCAGCATTTATTGTATGTGCAAATTACATTTCAAATGCAAAATGATAATAACCTATAAGTGCAATATCAAGTTCAATTGCAGATTACATATGTGTAGTGAAAGTAGACAAGTCACCTGCGGCAAAAAACATATTCCCAAAATCAATTCACAGTTTGGTTTGTTCTTTGGGCACCTTACGTGAGCACCGTCATCTTGTCAGGTGTCGCATGCGTCATTTGCTGGTGCTAATTGGTCTCGCCCTTTGCTCGAATTTGTGGGGCACCTTAGGATGAAAGCTCCGCAGGTCTACAGGTCTCCTTAAAAGATGGGATCCTTTTTCCAAAATCATGGATTCACTGGGAAAATTGACATTTGGAGAAGTTGTGGTTAGCAACAAAAAGACGTCCTCATCTTGGGAGGAACCCATTTGCAACTGAAGCATGTCAGAGTAACGTTGGCCCCGCTTGCTTCCTTTTTCGCGGGGCAAGTTCGCAGCTTGGAGCCAACCGTTCGCCGTTCGCAGGATCCAACCGGACATTCCATACATTGAAAATACGTACCTTGGCAGCTGACTTGACAGCAGTTTCATGGCATTTTTTTCGGCTTCACTGCTTGGGGAAGGCCTATGGGAAGCCTAAAACTCACGTACGTAAAAGTGGAAAGGATGGAACTGAGGGGCAGCCGGGTAGCTAATCATGAGCCAACGTGGGCCCCCCAAGATCTATCCCCAGATTTTCAATAACGAACCTTTTAACAAGATTGAGCTGCAAGTATTTGGAACATGATGATGCGTCCTAACACAGAGATGAAGATGAGTTTCTTTTGGCAGGTTTCTTGATGTGGGGCAATCCTGGAGGGGTGCATGTACCTTACTGGAAGATCCATCCCTAAATGGCCACAATATCCAGAATTCAATTATTAAGTTATACTTTTTCCCCATGTTTTCCTTAGCCGCGAGTTGAAGGCAGTTAATACGAAATCCTTAGGATTTGACCACAAAATCCGTGGCCATGAAGGGTCGACCCCGAGGTTCTTTGCAGAAGGATATGGTGGTGGCGATTGTGAGGCCCATGAGTTGTTCGTTGTTTGTTTTTTGGCATGAAAAAAGAAACGAGTTGAATATTCACTGCCAGAGGTTTATGTTTGAACCACTGTCATAGTCATGTTGCTATCACTTCTCACTCGCCCCTCACTCTGGGTCGTTTTGATGAGGCGGACCCAAGCAGTGAGCCGTGCCGTCGCGGGGCGGCGTTGAGTGCGGAGATCTTTGGTTGGTCGCATGCTGCCGTCCGGCCCTGAGGGGAAGGATCATTCATTTTGGGGGTGGGCGAGGTCAACTTGACGACATGTGGCGGAAGTTTGGGCAGATGGGGCATGGAAGACGAAAAGCGAGGTCAACAATTTGGAGAATCCATGTGTGTGTGGCTACATCTTACTAACTAAGTAGATGGTCATAGATTCACAGAAAAAAACACTGAATCCAGGCCAGTGGATGTGTTCCTGTAGATTTATGGATGCTCAAGGCATTGCCTCGTTTTTTATGCTGCCGTTTTGACGAAGCTAAGCCAATGCTTCGCAGGTGGTTAGGCACATGGACCATGAAGCTGTGGCCAAATCGAGGGACCGAAAAGCATGTGAGACTTGTATGTACCGCTGGCGGCCCTGGATGCTTTGGTTTAGCCTTAGGTGGACATCCTGATGTGAAGGGATTGGTCATTGTGGATGTGATAGATGGTAGCCCTGCTGCCACTTGGAATGCAAACGCTTCCAACGGAAACAACTTGGAAGTTGGACATCTAGTAGTGACAGTGAACGGCATCTCCGATGCTCAAGGCATGCTGGAGCAGTTCCGCAATAGCAGCTCAGTTGATATGGTCATTTCCAGCAAGCTGTCCAATCAGCATCGGCACGTGTTGAGATCCTCTTTGGGGTTGCAACGCAGATCAAAATTTGTTGAAATTCTGCTTGAGACGCGAACTGGAGAGGGTCAGCCTTGCACAACATGTTCGATTTGCCTTGAGGAGATAGCGGCTGACGGAAGTGAAGCGAAATTGCCATGTGGACATAGCTTTCACAAAGCCTGTGTGAGGAGATGGTTGATAGCACAACACTTGCGGTGTCCTTTATGCAACTCAGACTTTGAGTCCCTGCTTCATGTTCCAGTTGAGCAAGGAGATTGAGCCCTTGAACAGCTTTGGGCACAAAGTGACGTTAGGCTGCCTGAGTAACGAGCACCTTTTTTTGCTTTTACTTACTCCCTTTTCTCTTCGTCTTTGTGGAGGCCTGGCAAAATTGTCAAGTCAATCCAAAAATGGCTGCTCGAACAGAGCTCGCCCAAGTGACCAGTCAATTTCCCTGCTCAAAAAGAGCCGGTCAAGTGTTTAACAAAAAGGGGTTTTCATGGCCTCGGCCTCTTGGGCCATTTCGAGACGGGCTCGAGATCGCGGCAAAAAAAGAACACTGTCCACTATCCATCGGATCTACCCCCCCCCCCCCAACCCAGGATGCCTTTATATATTTCTAAGGCTCTGGGATTCCTATAAAATACTAAAAAAAGACCTTCATTTGCCACCACGAATTGGCATCCTGGGCCCGGGGGGAAGGGTAGATCTCAACATATATCCCTGGGTACGTGGTAGTTGTACCCAATGGGTTGATCCTCAAATTTCATCGCGAAAGCCGTAGCTGAACAGCTGAGGCCAACCTTTTGGCCATGTTATTGGCAGAATCTCGGTTGGGAAAGGAAAGGACCGCTGGGTTTGCCAAGTTGGGATTTTTTTTTTCGGAGATGGGTCCGGGAAACCACGCTGCGAAACAGGGAGGCCTCCAGCTGCAGGAAGGTTTCGGATCAATCCTTCCTGGTTGGTTTTGTGGGGGAACAAATTAGGACAACACAACACCGGTCACTGGAGCAACAAAAAATTACAAGCAGTGGAATCTTGGGTGAAACACCGAAAAAAAGTTCTAAGAAGCATTGATTTCTACAAATTCACAACTGTCAAAATTTCTCAAGTTCCTTTGGCAATTCTCATGTTTTTTTTTTTGTGAATTTTTGTATGTCGTTGTGTTTGCTTTTCCCCTTGAAACTCGGCGAATCTGTGAAATTCTGTTGATTGTTTTCCAGTGATACAACTTGGACGGAACAAGTTTTCCATCGGATCAACTTCTTTCCCTCTAAAAAAGCCATCCCAACAAAGTGTTGACCAACCAAATTTTAGAAGTTGACCTTCAACATGTATTTTTTTTTGGGGTGGTGAATGAACATGCTCATGGAGGCCGCTTCCTGACTACCAGGTTACCACCCCCCCTGTACCAACCCCAGGTGTTCTTGGGCTCGGTGAGTGATTTGGTTGGACGTCGTCCGTTGGTTCGCACCTTTGGAGTGGCAACGACTTTGCCTCTCTTGGCCGTTTTGCTGTACTTAACCACAGGTTTGGGTTGGGGATTGCGGGTTTTTTTGGGCACAACAAGCTGTTAAAAGATGTAGGGTTTGTTCACAAGACATGAAGATGTGAGTTGTGATGCATCGATTTTTTTGGTGTTTTATTATTGGCCGCTGGCATAATTCAGATGCAAAGTTATCTAGATGTAGGAATGAAGATACATAGATAATGCCTTTAGTTTTTGTGGGGCCTGCAGCACATTGTGGCATGTTTACACAGGTGGGATGCTCATGTCCATACACAGATTAATATGTATATTGTATTTATATATGTATCTAACATAATGTAATGCAATGTAATGCAATTCAATGTAATGCAGTGCAATGCAATGTTATGTTGTGTTATGTAGTAGGTATGTATGCGTATAGGTACATATATGTGATTCATGTATGTTATGTATGAATTATGCATGTACATATGAATTTGCATATATATGTATATGTATGTGTATGTGTATGTGTATGTGTATGTGTATGTGTATGTGTATGTGTATGTGTATGTGTATGTGTATGTGTATGTGTATGTGTATGTGTATGTGTATGTGTATGTGTATGTGTATGTGTATGTCTGTATGGATGCATGCAAGCATGTGTATATATATATATATATACATATTTAGATTTATACGTGATCTACATGTTTGTTTAACGCTGAAGTTTATAGCTTTTCCATCCCTTCTATCATTACCTGAGCCTTCCCCAGACTCGCAGGATTCTCCCTGTGGGTTTTTATTGCCATCCGACCACTGGTTTGGGCCTCAGGCTGTTGAATTTTTTCACATCTATGCAGCCACACAGCCGTTTCACCGTTGAAGTGTTCCGGAGGAGTATCATAATTACTGTAAATAGATCCGACAAAATGCATGCACCACCTTGATTTTATATGAAACCTTATGCGTGAGGAGGGAAAAAAACTACCGCAACAGCCAGCCTGCAACTACTTTGCTAGTCCTGCAGGATTTGTTCCATGAAAAAAAAATGGTCCAGAAATCCCAGTTGAATGATCTTGGCTTTTTTGACCGCACAAAACTCATCTCTAAACCCATCCCTTTAGACCGTCCGTGCACTTTGTTGAGGTGGAAGCCTTCGATATCAACGGTGTATCTTGGTCTTGGCGTTTGGGTGCTGAAATCAGGACGGAAAGGGGTGCCCGAAATTAGGCGAACTTGGCCTGAAAGAGACATGGAGAGATTACCATAGTTATCCCCATGAAGTTGTTTGTGACGTTGTGGAATGCCAATGGAATGTCATATTGGTTGATTCATTGGAGATGAGAGTCGGACTGGTGGGGATTTTCAGGATGCAACCAAATGCGACGAGATTCATTCAAACATGCTTGAAATATAAATCCAGTCATCTCAACGTTTGCGGGGTGTTGGATGACTTGAGACTTAGCCACTTTGCAATCCCTTCAGCCCGGCTCCAAAAGTCGGTCGTTTGTGAACTTCCAGGCGTTCAAAATGTGAAAGACGGGGACCCATTGAACCTGTATTTTAGTGCCTGTGATCCTGTGAAACTTTGCCACTTTTTTGTTGCCTTTTGCCACCATTGCTCACCTATGGCACCCACCGTTTGAATGGACGTACCGTGGGCCCGTAGTTGCATCAGCTGGACGGGACCTTAGGTGTATTTGGCGATCATGAGCGATCTCATTGAAGATCCAGAGGACGGAGCAGAGGGACAAAAAGGCCCCAATGGTGTGGGAACAAGGCAATGGCGGTGATAAGGACCGTTAATGGAAAACATTAAGCAAGCATTCGCATTGCCTCCTCCTTGTCCTCGACCTCATGATCATGATGATCATGAATCATTATCATAGTAATGATGGTGCTTTCAGTATCATTATCCTTATCATTGTCAGTGTCATTTGTCATTATCACCACCACCACCACCACCACCACCACCACCACCACCACCACCACCACCACCACCATCATCATCATCATCATCATCATCATCATCATCATCATCATCATCATCTCGTCATCATCACCATCATCACCATCATCCTCCTCAGCACCATCATCACTATCACCACCATCACCATCACCATCACCATCCTCCTCCTCCTCCTCCTCATCATCATCATCATCA